>JAGXCT010031280.1:0-21130 GCA_022495035.1 Philopotamus ludificatus
TTAAGCTCAGTATTAAGCGCAGATAGGCGATTACGCCTGAAAATTGCGCATCACTAGACATCGGGATAATATTAGAAAATTAACCATAAATTCGTGATAGAGAAGATCAGGGCTTGCTATTATACCATTAATCTGATCATTAATAATATTGAAATATAAATTAATAAAACGAGATATAGCAATGTAATCCAACAAACACGATCCCATCGAATGATAGTAGTTTAACTTGAAAACGATCTAATAAAAACATCATTGGGGAACATTTCAAAGGACGACGAGTGGATGCATAAAATTCATGCAACATTGCAAATTTAATATGCTTACACAGCTTTCGTTAAAGCTCTCAATAACGACGCATATCATAGTAGCACAAAGCGTACGTGATTATTTTAGTTTATTTAATTTTGCATAATATTTTCGATGATGCAGCTCGACATATGTATTCCATTCATCTCGTATTCACCATAACATCAATTGACGAAACAATGATTGTGTATACTGCAATGTTTACTAGATCGGTCTTTATTTGTTGAATATTGTATATTTATATATTTTTATATAAAACTCAATCAAATAGACAAAGTATTTCGATGCAGCTATTAAATAAAGTTCCGTAGTTTTAAAAGCAATCAAGCTCAAGTTAACCTGGAACTGGCTTAGCGCTGTTTCGTTTTAATCCATCCTTATCATATTTTTTATATAGAAAAGTAGCTTCGTTAAAGTGTATTTTAATTGTAGCATTAAATTTTAAGCGTAAAAATAAATATACGTATTAATCATAAAATATACATTAATCTAACAAGTCAAGGAAATCAGGGAAGAAATACTTTTCCGCGAATAAATCATCGCGATGGTGAAATGTCATAACTTCAGGCTCTTAAATAACTTCCCTTAACGCACAATTTAATAAAATTATCCTCCACATCGCTTTGCAGTAAGCTCAACTCCCATTTTGGATCCAGATATTTTTCAATAGGAACATAATTTAATGCCGACGACTTCCTGCCGGAAAATCCAGGTGAACGTCTTAAAATTTCACCTTATTTGCATATTAATTTTTGAATTTATTCGTGTCAGACACTTGTATTATAAAATATAGGCTCATCGTATCCTCATAGTTCGAGAGGTCAGAGGATGCATTCACAAATGGGTCACCATTTATCACCTCGGCCTAATCTCGGTTGATAAATGCCGGTATTAGGGAATCTCTCCCAAAATTGTTCCGCTAAGAAATCGGCAAATGGGCGTCGATTATTTTATATCAGGGTAAAGTTTCGGTTTTATCAGAAATAAGCGGTATAAGCTTCGGAAATTTTTCACGGACTAAAGCTTCAATTGAAATATTATCCTTGAATCGAGAAAAATAAGGCATAGTTAAAGGAAATATTTTTAATAATAATTAGCTTTAAATATTTGAGAGTTTTTTTTGTTATTAATATTCCAAGCCGGTAAGTCATCGCACTCTCGGGATCAGAATCAAATAAAATAAAATCCAACAATTGCACCTGTGATTGGAATTATGCGCTGATTCGGTCCAATTTGTAAATGTATTCGATGGACTTGATTGGACAATTGTGCGACGGCACCGGAAGTGATGGCCGACGATGTTTTCTGACTTTCAGGAAATTAATCTCATTTACGAATGACAGATTTTTCCGGTTCACCCTATTTATTTCCCTGACGCTTTTATAAAAGTCCATTTAGGCCCGATTGAAAGATGTAGGTGGGGGGAGTGGATAAAAGCACAGGTTGTGTGTATGTGTGTATAATTCCAAAAATAAGTCTCAGGTATAAAATATCGGAAAAGTTACACCAATAACATCTAGAATATATTTTATATGAATAATTACTAATAGCATTTTGAAAAGATATTATATATAAAGTACTAAAAATCAATAAAACGTATTCAGGACCGGTAGAATAAAAAAAAAATATACTGCCGATCGAAAAAAGCTATAAGTTTTGCAAAAATAGGTTCAAAAATAATTTTGAAAACAAAGAGCGGTAAAACGCGATTTAATGCGAAAAAATACATTTAGACCGGACGTTCTCTCAAATTAAAGGATTTATCTGATAAATAAATGCATTACATAACTGAAAAGTTTTATATTCCATCGTAAAATATATATATATGAGAACATATCTATGACATTATATTTATTTGTAAATGAACATTTCAGTTCAATTAGTCATATTACTTAATTGATATTAATTGAGTACGATTTGGTACGCGAGCATATGCCAAATCACAACGTGCAATTATATATTCAATCCAATTATTTCAGATAGCATCTCTTACAGCCATTCAGACACGTTGTGAACAAATCTGCCAATTAACTGCACTTTGAGGTTGAATTCGGTAATTGGAACAAATCGAGATCATCATTGTCACGTACTATTAATACGTTTATACGAAGATTTTATTTAATATATATAATATCAATAGATTCCAGCACGCAAATGTATTCCATACTTCATGACGTCATGGGTCTAGTTAATGCTATTAAGAATAAACATTACAAGTTAAATAATAAAAAGAAATATGTATGGAAAATAAACGAATATGGAACATATTAATCCCACGAGCTCGATCTATAAATCAACCCTACACTCTGTAATAAAAAAATTAAAATATGTTTTTATTGCCACACTCGCGGAATTGTAAAAATGACATTATGTATAATCAAAAAAAATCGATCACGTTTATTATAAGCCTTACGAGTTTGAAAAACTGTTTTTTTATTAGTTTTAGAGGAGAGTTCATTGAAGCCACCGAGCAGAAGACCGACATCACAACCATTCAACTAAATAAATTAGGTTTGATATCGCAAAAGCATGCCAAAAAAAACATTGCTGACGTCAAAAATTGAAGAAGAACCCCCGATATCAATGGTAAAGGAGCAACTAAAATATACTGAAAATAAATGAAGTAATGTTATATTTAGCGATGAGAGTAAATTCGATTTATTCTGACAAAATGGATACGTGCGATTTCGCAGAGTAAATGTGAAAGATACAGCCAGGAATGCCTTCCGTAAAATACTCTTTTATAATAGTGTAGAGAAGCATTACAGCTTATTGTATTGGTAGCATAATTATGTTGACTGTGAGTGATAATGCTAAAGAATATAAAAAAAATATATGGGTTTACCAACTGTTGAATAAACAATTAAATTTACGTCAATTTACATCGTACGTGATGATTCAGCGCCATGTCATTGAGGGCGAATCGTGAATATGAACCAAAATATCTATGGTATATATATAGATTGTTTATCTTATAACCCGTGATAATGCTACTTAATCGCAACTGAGCTAAGGTAGTAGTCGGATAGGTGTCCGACGAAAACTATGAATTCTTTATAACACTGACCAGAGGGTATGTAAGAGGAAGAGACCCATTACCTCCGCATGTTTTATAAAATAATATTTATGTGGGTAGTTTGCCGCGTTGGAATTAATTAATTTAATATCATCTATCCTGTGTTGAATAAATATTTATAAAACTAATAATGTTAATTTAAATCCCACTGAAATAATATTAAAACTTAGCCTGTGTCGTCGTTCGACACTTGGGGGAATATTAGTGTGAGAGACATATCCCCGTTGTTTTTTTAGTTTTTAGAATGTTTATCAAATCTTTATATGGATGTATGGCGCTTTAGAATCTTCAGAAGAATATCAGCAAATATATAACTAACCCATCTAACACATAATATCAAAATATGATTCGTAAACAAATAATATTTTAAAATAATATTTACAAAAAATATTATTTGCATTTTTACTACATATTAGGTAAAGCTCAATGTATTTCCGTGTATTTTTAAGTGGCCTTATAGCCTTGGGGCGGGTCTTTACCACCTGGAGAACACTACGTGATCTCCATCAGAGACACGTCCGTCTCAACCCTGATGCCAGGACTACGACGGTCGTCCTCCAGGTTATCTTGGCTCTTTGAATACGGGTCAGGTCGCCAACCATAAGCCCGGGAGCCGAGATGTCTACGCGCAGATTGTAACAATAATAATCAAATGAGGCTAGGGCTAATTCGTATTGAATTCACAGTCTGATCGGGTGCTACAGGCAGCTCCCGTAACACACACGTCACCGAATTGGCCTGGATAGCGGCCTGGCTCCTTATAGATCCGTAGAATCCACGAAAACATGATTGTTCCCAACCGCCATCGCCGCCACGTCCAATATCGACACGTGACTTCACACGACTCTTGTGTTATATCATAATTTTAGAACAAAATTAAAGAATATGTGTGCTGTAGTATCAAAAGCTCACTTATAAGTCGCTAACAAATAGTGTATATATTTATTATGTAGTTTAAGGATGCTGTTTCGCTTGATGTAAATGATAATTATAATCAAAAATTGTCAACGAAAAATTCTGTACTGTAACTGACACACGGTAACTGTTATAAAATTGTGGAATATAATGACGCCAACTGTCTATATTATTAGTCATACAAGTAACTCAATTGTCTGGCCTAATAATAATCTTTATTTCGCTTTAAAATACAATCATACGTACGTTCATTTTAACATTATTATTTATTAATAAAATCTGTGTTTTAGGTTTGATTTTAGATAAGATTTCGATTATTTAACATTTTCGCTCGGTACTCCAATATCGGACTTTTTTTAACAACACTTTAATATCCATTGATGAATGTAAATTGAAATTGTATCAGTCGATAGCCGACAAGCATGAGGAGTGTCTGGTGTAGTATTTATTTCAGTTTGAACATGTGGAAATAAGCAGTGGTTTTTTAAAAGCATAATTTACATTCAACAAGAATGTCATTTGTCAAGTAAATTTAGGCAACCTTATAGGTATTTTTGACATAATGAACATATTAATGTTTATTTTTAATTGTTGTTCGATTTGTTATATTCATATTCTGTTAATTGGATTGAAATAAACTCTGTTTATTTTATTTTACTTTTCTAACTTTTACCTCATTATTATCCCAGTGTTCCAAATTCTCATCTGTTGCTAGTTAATTACTTATCCTCATTATTTTCTTTATCGATATTTCTAAACCTTGTAAATTTGCTATTAGCTCACATATTTCAGACTTGTCAGAATAAAAAAATATCATTCTACATCTGATAATTTTTTTCTCTACGATCTACAAATTTTACTGGCTATATTTTGGGAGTAAGATTAATTTCCCATGCATAAAATCCAGTAGTGTCATTTCTAGAATTGAATCTAGTTCGACCAACACGTTGATTTGTTTTTGACGCCATATTTCCTCGATTTTGCAAAAATAGGGATGTAATAAATTAGGCATAATTTCTATGGCAATCCAATACTTCTCCAAAAAATCTCTTACATTTGAAACCGATTAGATTTTAAAGCAATCTTTAGAGATCTTTCTATCCGCATATGGCCCATAACGATTAATTCTTCATGTATCAATCAAGATCTATCAGTTTATTAATTAAATATAAAATCAGTAGATAATCAAATGCAATTGAAGGTAATAGAAATTTAGTGTATATTAGATTCAGATGCGGATCAGATTCAGTAAAGATTGCGTACCTGAATTTTACAAATATTTACCTGCCAGGTTTAAGAATACTCGAAAACTCCCATTTGAAATTATCACCATGAAGGTATTATTGGATGGGAGTTGTCATATTCAATTATAGAAATAAGTCTCTTGTGAGATGAAAATTTACTAAAATTCACCTTGGATCAGTTATCAAAGTAACCACTGCGAATAAGATTTCTCCAGATGTACAAAAGTGTCAGAAAGACAACATTATTATTGTCGTTGTTTTCATTTTTTTTATACTATACTTTTCGAAATAAACATACGTTTCTATGATAATTCATTTTTAAGTTTATTTTATCTATTTGGCCCATGTCAGTCTTTGAATTTGACTCGCGGGACTTAAATATAATATTTCTTTAGACGCAATTATATTCACTTGGATTATCGTGAATTACTGTATGTAATATCAATGATACATTTCTTAGGCGAAAAAGGCAATAAAAGAGGAGATTATAAGAAAAAATGCAAGTTTTGTTACTAGACAGTAGAACACTTTTAACTATTAAAAAAGGATTTATATATTTTTTAAATTGTAAAATAAGGTCAATGGCATATAAGGCTTTAAAGCTTCTTTCCTATTTTTTAGATAGTGTATTATTGAACTAAGGGATCTAATTTAATGAATAATAAATAATGATTTTAAAAAAATGAATAAATATGTAGACTAAATAAATTTACAATTTAAATTAATTCAAATACGTAAAACATCAGTTGTTGTACGTATATTGCTGTAGGCTCACATGTGTGGAGTGGTGAATTTCCCATTGCCTAGGGCTTCCACGCTGTACCTCTCGCTCCCTCCCTCTCGACCTACGTGAGGATATTCACGGGGCAATAGCTCTCTACACGAGGATTCTCAGCACCCGTGCAGTCTAAGCAGCCCCGCAGGCAAATGCCATTTTTTACAACGCCATTTACATGGCGGAATATGTAGAAGTGAAAAGTGGCTGAAACATTTTGCAAACCAGAAAAAATGGCTGCAGATTTAACCGTTTTAGCGCTGGCTACCATTTCTTGCATCCCCGCTATCAGAGCTACTCTCTCGGTTCACTGATCCGCGTCTGATTCGCCGCGTATCAGTCCCATTATTCATATAAAAACATATATATATACGATCTAATTACAGCCGAAGATAAAAATATTGTGTATCGGTCAATTGAACAATTTCTACGAATTATTTCTATTGAGTCGTAAATTTTGTTCAGTGTGTCACTCGAGCCGTAAACTTTCTATCAGTGAAATTGAGCTTTGCCATCTCGAGCCATATTTTTTTATGGAAATTGCTACGCTCAAGTTTCAATTTACTTAATCGATTTTGTATCTTTATTATAGCCATTTATAAATATAATCTTAAAGAACGCCGCTTTAAATAAATAGAGCTATATTAAATACGCATAAAAAAATCATGATTACACGATCGTTATTATAAAAATATATCAATTGATTTTCGCGATAATAACGATTACGTTAAAGCCACGTGCTATTCATTCGCGTATATTATCTGAGATAATATCCAGATGCGCATTGTTTGATTTAATTATACTGATTTATGGGTAGGAGATTGTCCGGAAAATTAATTAAATATAAAAATGACTTACGGGTTCCATCGAATCTTGTGGCGATGGTGTCGAGGAACGTATTTTGGGGGGCGAGGAGCCCCCTACGTGCAGGCATTCCGCCGAGGAACCTGAAACCAAAACAATTCAAAATCAATACATGTAATCAAAATGAGAAAAATTCAAAGAAAATAAGCATTTTTCGACGTATGAAAAAATTGCAAACACACACGGAAGAACGTATGGGACTAAAAAATAAAGCAATATTCAAAGTGTCGTTCGCATAACTCTCAGGAAGCGACAACAATTTCCATTAACGTCACTAGATTTTCCATTAAACGGATTTTTGCCCTGTCACATGAATGTGCAAAAATGTCGAAACATTGTAAAAAATGTCCGATATGAAAAAAGATACATATTTCAATTTCAAATTACTTCAAGAACATACATAAATATTAATAAAACATTAACAATTACATCCAAAATAGTTAAACTATGATTATTTAGAGAGAATCAGCTTATTTAAAAGCTTCTGCATTTTATGTATTATTATGTTTCATAAGCAAAAAATATGTCAACGCTTAATATGTATAAAAATATTATTTTAAGACATAATTTATAAAAAAAAACAAAATCTTTAATTTTAGTATTAAGATGACCGTATATGGATCATTTAATAGTTTTTGCTTTAAAATAATGTAATATTTAATGTTTATTTTTTAATTAAAAAAATACATTAAAAAAATTAATCAACATACTATTATAATATTAATTAAATAACCGAACCGAAATAATCCGATATTTTTTTAGATTCAGCTCCGGATTTCGTTCCTAAAAAAATAAAGATATTTTCCTCTAATTGATTTTCGCTTTAGATCGGACTCAGATTAAAGAAGTATTAAAGAATTCCTATTTACAGATAATCCTCCTATAACGCTCCCTGCTATAGAGCTGTGTGTGTGACAGTCCCTCCAATGGTGCTCCTTTATGAGCGCCGTTTTCTACAAAACGCTAAAATGTTAAAATGGAGAACGAAAAAATGTTTAATGAATTGCTTTCGTTCAATTTACAAACTACAATTAAAAGACATAATCCTAAACTTTGTATGATTGCCTAGACTTTTATAGAGCGGGCTTCTAAACCATTGTCCCCATCTTGAGATCATAGGAGTAACATTTAATCAAAAAAATACATTTTTATATACCATATAAAATAAAAATGTAAAATTTAATTTTCTTTTAAAAAAGTAATATTTTAAGTAATAAAACGTATCTCAATTATATAATTATTAAATAAATACACAATGATTTCTGTTTTTATTATCCGACTATTTTTCTCTACAAAAAGTAAATCAGGTATGTGTTGCGTATACTAAATAATATTATTCAAGTTTAAGTTTATTTTTTTACTTTAAAAAATGGTTACAATCGTAAATATTTAATAAAACATATATTATGTATAAGCTATGATTAACTTCATAATTCAGACCCAATTTACAAAAAAAATAGTCATATTTTCTAGATAATATCTACAAAAAATTGTATATCAATATCTGCGTTCAATTTGTATGAAACTTCTCGTTGAAAATAGGATTTTTTCATTTTTTTTAGAAATGTCTAATTAATTTTAATTAGTATAAGATATTTAACCGTTTAACTGACTTTTTATTAGGGATATAAATGCTATTCTGAAAAATTATGCCCATGTGCCATTCGTGAATGCAAAAAAGTTTAAAAGAGCATAAAAAATCAATATTTTTTTTTATAATTAACTCAAATTTTATATCACAGAGTAGTAGTTCATAGATATTTAAATTTAATAATAAAAAATAGGTTTAGATGCCATGTAAAAAAATATCCCAAGATAATAAAGATGTAGAATATAATGTATACAAAAATTCTAATTCTTCGATTTAAACTAAGAGATTCAATCACAATCTACATATTCATTAGACTTTGCTTCATACGATTATAATATTTAATAAGTATTTAATAACAAACTGTTATTTTTACAAAAGGAAAAGTATGTAAAATAGTATTTATTAATATTATCCTATAGTTTTATACATAAAGATTCATTTTTTTTTAATATTCTTTTATAATTTATTCCATTATACAAAATATATATTAATATGTCAATTTTTCTATTGAAAGATTGTTGTATGTACTATTGTCAAATACATAGATTGACATTGACGTCACATACGCAATAAGAAAAAAAACATAAGGAAAAGCGTTTCATAAAAGAAAATTCATTTTGTAAAAGACCTTTCGGATTTCGGATTCCATATACCTAAATATGAAATACATGAAACAAATTAATCTGGTAATGGGCATTGAACTCACTCGGTTTGACGAACTTGAGAGACTTCAACTGGATCGAGTGATTCGTTTATCGACTGCTTATTTGATTTTACGGCCGGAATGAAATAAAAAGGGCCTCAAAATTGCTGACCCGATAATGGTGGACCGATTGAATCAGAATTTGAAATAAATTGTTGATTAGTCGAAACGTTTTAGGCCGATGTGCTGATCTGATTAAAATCATCACGTTAATAAAGTACGCGAAATTAGCATATGGAAACGGAAAAGTAAACAGGAGCCGTTATAAAATAACAATGTGTATTACGAAACTTTAGGAATATTTGCAAAATAAATTCGCCAAGGAAAAGTTTACACTCGAAAAATCGATGAAGATTTTCACCGAAAGCTTTTACGCCGTTACTGAGAAATTTGTTTTAATAAAAACTCCAATTATTTATTCAAGAATTAATTCGGGCTAAATATACATTTTAAGAATTCCCCACAGTTATAACTACATGTGTATGTAAATATAGAATATTATTTTTTTCGCGTATTTTCCCCAGATATTATTTCAGCAAATTAATATTTATTTTTCTCCACTCGATACCTATTCAAGTGCAAAATAAATATTTCCAGAAAAGAAAAATGATAACAAGCCCGCCGCGTATATTGAATAGAGAGGCCGAAGCCCTGACAGGGGTGCTCCAGCCAGGAGTGGCCCTGGAGTGCTGTTCGATCCTGCACACTGTAAAGGAGCATGCCATCCATATTGCTTCTCAAAATATTATCTCGCTATAGATTATAAATCAGAATTTATTCGAATTATACGTATATGTCAGTTCTATTTTCGCGATCAAATGAAATGCGCGAATTTTCAACGAAATTTGCATTCGATTTTCCATAATAATAAATATGATGCATGTGCATACTTTCCTCGCATCACTATGCAGAAATTCAATTTAATTTACATCAAATTTGAATATAAATCGTATTATTTGATAAGGTGTGAATAGTACCTGACTGAAAATACCGATATATTAATAAATAAAGAACGTATATACATTTAATATACAGAAAAATCTCTTTGTGTGATCGGATATAATTCCGATTTTAATTTTTAACTTTAAAAATACATTTTCCAATTTTTCTAGAGCATTTCCATTGATATTTAAAAAATCCCAATTCACATAGATTTAAATGATTATAAAGTATAATTTAAGTTTAATAATCAAATTTTTATTCGCTTGAGTGGAAAGTCTATTTATTCGATTTTATAATACGCTTTTATTATAACGGTAATGAACCATGAAGTTTGTGCAATTATTATTTAATAGCTAATCGAGTATCTTACTCAACAGAAAATTCTATTGTATATCTTATTATTAGATTTTAAAGATTGCCTTCATTAAGATTATTAAATTCCTATTGTCGATTATATCGCAAATTGACATTTGCGTATTTTTAGTAGCTGAACATAAATTTAGTAATAAAATAATCTTTATGACATTATTGGTGATCAAGTCTTGAAAAGAAGTAGAATGCGACGTTTAATATTTTTTTTTTCAATTTTAGAATTTAACATCGCATACTTTGCAATATAATTCAAATTATAAAAAATAATATTCAAATAATTCTCCCTTATATATTAAAAAAAAATCAATAAGATGAATAAAAACAAAAGAAATGAACTGAATCATCGTGTTCCTTCAGAAAATCGAAAATTTAAACTAATAATTAATGAAAAGACAATTTGCTATCTCTTTAATGTACTAGAATCCTAATTTATCATATAAAGACAATTAGAAACAAAAATAGTTTTCAATATTTGGAAATGACACTGCTATTTATACGAAATATTAATTTATTTAAAAAATAAGTCGTATTTTAAAGATTAAACAGCAATTACAATCTTTTTTTGATAGTATAGTGATGATATCCAATTTTGACATCGTCCTTCTCAATGATCAGTTGTGTTTAGGTTAAGTGTTTAAGTTCAAAACAAAAAAAAAGTTATACAACTGGCATATTAAAAGTACTAGTAAGGTGAAAAAAAGTTTTTTTTAATTGGATTATTCGACCACTTGGCGATGTGAAATTCTCGCGGCACGTGTCACTAGTATACGTTTCACTTGCACTTCGCACATCGTATTGAATGCGAGTGAGAAAAAACATGACACCCATAGCTACAGAAAAAACTATAACTATATATATATCAATAATATTAATTTTATGAGAGATACCATTTGCTTAATAATTTAATCTTGACATTAAAGTTATAATTATTTTTTTGAAAAACGATGTAGAGAATTGATTGATATTTAGGAAGAAATAATTATAAAAAAGGAGTTGAATGAACCAGATAAGCTAGAAAAAATGCCAAAAATTATTCCCAGATAAGTAATGGAATTCTTTCAGCAAGCTTTCTTCTGTCAGCATTAAATTTATGAAGAAAAGAATCAAAAACAATACAAACTAATCTGTAATTGTTAACCAAAAACATACCCCATCATTAAAATCGATAAAAATCGAAGGAAAATACTCCAGAATAATTTTAATTATAGAGTTAACAATTATAAATAAAAACATTTTATATAGATACATATTATTTTATCTATTATTTATAATTATCTTTGTATGAAATACTACATAGGTCTAGATGGTGGAAAGGCACCCCGTCGTAAGTACTCGAAAAACTAGTCCAAAAAACTTTATTACTGGAACAGATCACACCAGATCTCATTGTGAAGATAATGGCTTTCTACAAATAGAGTTAGCCTGAACTTCGACCTCTTTCTGTGTTTATTTTGTTACTTTTACAATTTAATTACAATTAATATAAAGTCTGCCATGATGATTTTGCGAATTTTCAATTAAGCAAGCGATATCAAGACATAGAATTCTTAAGCTCAATAGCCAATTTAAAAGCTTCCTCGGAATTTATTTTTTTAATTATTTTATAATCGAGAGCAAAGGATTATTAATTTTTAATTGTATTAAAGTTTTTAATACAATCTTGGAATAAAAATGATATGCTATTGAATTAATCTATTCCGCGTTCTTAAAGCAATTACTAACCGTAATTATTTCAAACCCCGATCAATACTCAATATAATACGTATTGATTTAGTGGGGCAAGATTTACACCGGCGCTGTTTTACACGGGGTAATAATTCAATTTATTATTAGGCGCGCTCAGGTATCCAAGATCCTTGTCAAACACAACCCTTGTCAGGCTAATTTACTCTGCCAGGATATTAGCGCAAGGAAATAACTTCTGGATGTGCAAATCTACCATGAGCGCGCATTAGTCAAAAATAATTATCGATTGCGGAAACAAACACGGCGAGATAAAACAAACAGTGATTTGGGAATAAATTTGAAAATATTCCATCTAAATATACATTTTTTTTCTAATATTCTCGTATGGAAATTTTTGTTTAATAACGGGCGTGCATGAAACCGGATACGCATGAGACGGGGAGCAACATCCGCTTCCGGGCAGGGTTAACTCTTCATCCGAATCTCGCGGCTGTATTTTGTTTATGTTTTTCAAAGCGTTGCTAAAATTTTCGTGCAAGCTTCGCTATTTTATTCATAGTATAAAAATTTATAAATCCAAGTCAATTAATGAAGAAACGACGAAACCATTCCTACGCAATTTATCAGTATTGTGAAGAACTTTTAGCGGAGCTTCAAGCATATAAAATTAAAAAACAAATTGAATGATATAAATTTTTAATTAATAGCATGCTCAGATAGTACGAGATGTTCGAGTAGACGATTCGGTATTGGCATCGTTTGCAAATCTGATTAGACAGCATCACGACAGTCAGCCATATTCAGTTTCAATACTGCGAAAAGTTTCACATTATTAATTCCATCCTAATAACCGAATCCGGGTTGTCTTTAATTAAAACTTCCACAGCCAATACCTCGACAAGAATCCCGTCTATTCCGTTCCGAACTTTTGTACAGAAATTTCTTGGGAGGTGCTTACAAAGAGACTTAATTTTTACATAGCTTCAATTAGCCAGACAAAGCAAACCTTTCGCATAGCCGTCGTCGTCGCGTAAATTTCATTACATTTTTTTGAAGAAAAAAAAGTGTAAATAATCTTGTTGATTTCCATCCCGCTCCAACTCTATTCAAATGGCGTATTTACACTGTTTATGTCCGAGTCGAGAAAATATTTAAGGAAGAGCGTCAGAGTGATTGATGGGCTACTTATTATAGCGTAAACTTTTTCATTTTAGTATAAACATAAATATTTGGTGATCGATTAAGATTAAGACGTTCGCCGTTTTAACAGCCGACTAGTATTAAAATGTTAATCGCAAGTTTTCAATAACATTAAACTTGTTCAATTAATCTTACCGACTTTCGAAACAAACTGCAATTATCTCTGTTGCGCACATTCCTCTCTTAGACAAAGTTGCTACCTGTACAAAGCTTTTTTGTTTGAAAAGCGAAAACAATTACAAAACAATTCAATATATAAATTAAAATATAACAGGTGCAAATTAACAAGCTTTATTTAGTATATAATAACATAAACTGAAATAAAATAGCTTTTTTTTACGATTCATTCTTCTTTCATACAATAAACGATTCAATTATCGTACATACATGCGTGAGGAATACATTTAAATTTCATGATGTCCCAAGGGTAGTAAATAAGCTCTCCATGCAAAGCAGTCAGAGTCCTATGCATATTTTATTCAATCAGTGCCCGTGTTCTAAAATATAAACAGTGCCATAACCCGAACAACTCGACAGAATAAACAATCAAAATACCTAGATAATTGTAAAAATAAGTACACTAGTTAGAATAAAAATCAATAAGAAATGAAACTTGCGAGACGATTGTGACGAAGTTTCGACGTCTTCAAAATTAATTGCGATATACTCAGAATATCATGGACAGTAAAGCAAACTAACAAATACATCCTTAGGGAGCTGAGATTATAAGAAAATACCGAAACCATTCGCTACATGCTTTGTGAGATATTTTAGCATGCGATTGGTAAAGGGATTATTGCCACGTGTCGATATCGGACGTGGTCGCGATCGCGGTTAGGCAAAATCGTGATACCATAGATTCTACGAAACTATGAGGAGCCCAGGCCGCTTTCTGGGCTAATTTGGTGACGGATGTGCTACCGGAGGTGCCCATAGTACCCGATCGATTTATTATTGTTAGAATCCGCCCGTTGACAACCCAGCTCCTGGGCTTATGACTACCGACCTGACCCGTATTCAAGAGCCTGGTTAATCTGGAGGACAACCCTCGCGATTCTGGCCTCAACGTTGAGTTGTGTGCATCTCTACTTGTGCTTGGGAAGAAGATGGAAGAAACGCAGGACTGGAAGAGATCGCGTTCTCCAGATGCAAAGGCACCGCTTCGGATTTATAAGCCATTTACATTATTATTAAATTGTATTTATTTGACTACGATTGATGGATCGCAATCCAGAAATATTCCAAAGTTCCATTGACTCATATAAAGCTTTGGTAAAGATTCTAGAAATGCGAGTGGAATAAGTTTCTCTCTACCAAACTAGTGTAGTGTAGCGTAGTTTGTCTAGTGTCAAACCATGACTAATTTTATTTAAAATTACCTAATACCATACGCCAAACTACCTAGATAAATAATTTTATAAAATTTTAGGTAATTGGCCTCTTCCTCTTATATACCCCCAGTTTTATAAAGAATTCTCTGAATTTATAGTTTTCGTCGGACACCTGTCCAACTACTAACTTAGCTCAGTTGTGGTTAACTTATATTATATGTTACCTACAAGCCATAACACTGATTGCTAATAAATAGTAATAATATAGTTTCATCATCACCATTTTTTAATTTTATTTAATCAATAAAGTTTTGTTTAAAAAGACATAAAAAGAATTCAAGAAAAGGCAATTAAAATGGATTATAAATCATAAAAAAAAATGATTTATTATAACAGATTTCTTTGATTTTATGTGGTTTTAAAAAAATCAAATAAAGAATTTGTGATGAGATTTACTTTAAATAAAATTTTCCATGGAAAATATCTACGGCATAAAAAGAGACTTTGCATCGGATGCATTCCCTATTTCAGCACTAAGCCTCTTTTATTATTCTGGATTTATCAAAACCAAACAAAAACCCAACATTCAATTTCCATTTTACGGTGAAGCCTTACGATTCAATCACTATTACAAAATCTTTTTAAAAATAAATAAAGGTTATACCTGTTGATTTACAGTCATAGCATATAGTCGATTATTTAAACCTGACTACCGAAAGGGATCGCTGATCCCTTAGAATTGGCTCTAGCCCTCGAGATATTTATTGGCGTCCTCATTTAAGTGGTGACCTTTATCCCTTTGCGTAGGACACCGCAGACAGACTACGGGACACACAAGATAATTCTCACACTTCTATGTTTACACCCAAGTATTTTAATTAAACCTAAACCTTCAGTCCGATATCCGAATTAAAAGCATAATTGGAAAATTAATTTTTGTATACAAATGCGAGACGTGCAATAAATTATAAACGTTTTTAGGTTAAATATTTATGCGATTTTGAAATTAAATTTCAAACGACAATATATGTATATGAAAAACGACAATATATGTATAGAAGATATTACGTTCGGTGCGATACTTAACCGGTGAAAATTTTCAGAAATTTCCACCGTTTTCGGCAAATTTTAGAATTTCCCCCAATTTAATAAAGTGGCTCGGTCCGTGTTCGTTGTTTGGCTGGAGATTTCATCATATTTTAGTCAGTCGGTTTGGCATATTTTAAGTTATTTTGCACACGAGAGTTGGTTAAGTTAATAAAGCTAAAACCCGGGCAACTCAATTTGCGTAGTATGTATCCGCGGTCGCATACCTCCGACTGGTTGCGGTCCGAACGTTTAAACACCCCTGCCTACAACACGGGCATACGTGTGTATATTAAACCCACACTATGTAGAATAAACATGGCAAGCAAATAATTAGCAAATTTAAATTATTTAAATTAAAATAACTTTTAAAAACAAATAGATCAATGTATTAAGTATTTTATTTTACATCCGTCATTTTTTCCCTATGATAAATTGGAGCATAGTCAACTTAGACAGCTTCTTTTTAAACGCTTTCATCCTTTTGTTAGAAAGCTGACACATGTTTCTTCCATTTAAATGATTTTGCGCTTTAAATAATATTAAAAATATTATTTTTAATTTTGTTTAAAAATTAAAAAGTCGAAAATTTGTACAATTATTAATTATAAGTTCTTTCGTGGAAATATGGCATAGCAGAGAGCTCATAATTTTAATATTACTACCCACCAGATAGTATCGAATTAATTTGCGAAATTTAGCTCTAGTAACTTTAACCTTACTAATGAGCGATGTGGTCAGTCAGAATCGAGGTCGGATAATAACTAACTTAACAGAACCATCTTAAAGTGCACGTGAATTATCGTTGATATTTAGTGTTAGCAAGCAAAAAGTATCAACTCAACATGCTAAAATTATTAAAATATTAACTCAGCTTGCATTATGATGCTTTCTCGCCAAGGACCGACAAGGATCGACTAACAACACACAGCTCAAAGAACAATATTCATAAAAATAAGCTAATGATCAGTAGTCTGGTGCGGTTGTAATTCATTACGACTTTATGAAACCTGGCTCATTGATCATGGTAGAAGCATACTACAACCAGCTGGACCTAATGATCCAAAAACTTGCAGAAAACAGTCTAGATTGGTCAAGAGATCGACTGCTATTCTATTTCACGACAAAGCTAGACTGCACGCCGCCTAAATGACAAATCTACAGGAATTGGAGTTAGTAGTTTACCATCATTTAACTTCATCCTACATCTCCCATAATTAAAAAGAAATACGATTTAATATTCTTACAAAGCTGTAAAATAGACCTTCCAAGATATCATTGAATTTTATTTGCCAGGTATTTACAGCACCGGATTGAAGAAGCTACCGCTAAAATGACAAAAGTGTATTGGCAATATGGATGTTCACTTTAATGAATGAAATAATTTCTTGAATTTATAAAACAAGATTAAACTTCGATTTTTTTCTACAAATTTCATACCTAACGACCTAATATGTTAACACTTTATGACAGTCATTTAATTAAATCTTCTTTATTAGTCAACACCCTTCCTTCTGGGGATCGCACCCATTCTTGACCCGTATACCCTTGAGTATGACTCTCTAGGATCCGATGCATTCCGCATCTTGCGTTGCATTTACTACGGCGGATTCTATAGCGATTATTATTTTATTCAAGGCTATCATTTTTTCTAGCTAATTGTCCAAAGCAGTGAAGAATCCTTTTGAGATATGTGATCATCTGTTTTGTTGTCCAGTTCTTCTTGGACAGACACGTTTATTAGTTCAGTGTGGTATTCTAAGTGTGTATAGCCGGAGCCACATTTAAAGGGCGTCAAGATTTTTTATCATGGTCTAGATTTCTATGCCATGTGTAACAATAAGTACACTAAACTCTTCACCAAATAACTTTGACAATGTATTTTTATTCGCCTTCCTATTTCTAGCTAAGTATTTTCGTTACTTATAAGTAGAGATTCAAGCTGATATGATGAAGTATTGATATCAATGATATTGAAGATATATAAATATTCATTATATTATTTAAAATTTAATAAAAACTATCATAAGAACGCAAACAGAAGCGAAGATTTAACGCTAATGCGGTGTGAGTGTGAGAAAATCTCTATAACACAGCTGTTTTAATGATGTTCGTAACAATGGATGCAATAGTAGATGTTTGTTGGGGAATAGCTTTAACAACATGAAAAGCAGGAATATATAAGAATTACTAATGAAAGCGAATACTTAATTTATTTGAAATGGAAACTAAAATAAGTTAAATACATTCAGAGGACGATAATACGGATAAAAATCAATAAAATTAATTATATATTAGAAAAAAAATATAAATAATAAATAAATAAATATAAATAACAATATTCGCTTCTTTTGCTACGGGCGCGATGTTTATTTCGCTCGCACCCGGTACGATGTACCGAGTGCGAGTTAAACGGTGCGATTGACACGTGCCGTGAGAATTCAATAGGGAGCGATTCGTCAGTCATTGTTAGTAGACAAATCCAAAATATCGACCAAGTTATGAACCATGTCGTGTATAACTATTTTATTCTTAGAATAATCTATTTAAAAAAAAAACAATACATTGACAATGCTTTTATTTATTTTCTATTATAAATAGACCCCCTTCGGACGACGTGGTTGTTTTACGAGCCACCGTGACGGATCGGTTAAATGAAAAATATTTTTTAATTAACATTGGAATCAAACCCTATAACTTTATATCCAAATTCTTACTTTAACCAAATCTAATTCATAAAAACCCTATATTTCTAATATTTTTTTTTTAAAAACCAAAAATTGCGTTGCCCACATTTAATGAAAGAAAATCTCATATGATGAATGCAAAAAAAGTTATTATTATTATCATATTAATAATTTTAGACGTTTTCTAATTATTATTGAGATTATCAATCTGAAACAATGCATTTAATTAAGAGAACGTGTGTCATAAATCGACGCATACCGCCAATAGCACCTGTGTCTCATTAGTCATAAATATAATGTTTCATGCTATATGTACTTCGAATGTTAATATTAATAAAATAGATTTGGTTTATAATTCCGTCTTAATGCCGCCATACCTATATTTTAGATTTGAATGCTGGTATGCTATGATCTCTATATAATATATCAATAATTCCGTCACAAAAGCAAATATGTATGTATGTTGTTAGTATAGCATAAAATATTTAACCCTAAACCCAAAAGTACTCTTTAGCTGTAAGCACCTCTGCTAATATACACAAATTAATTTCCATACACGTATATATATTCAAAACGAGCACTCATTCCTCTTGATTTTCATTTTGGAATAAAAAAATTCCATTACATTCATCATTCAGCACATGAATGTTTTTATGGGCATGTATTTTTTTTAAATTAAACATCATATTAAATTACCGCGCATTGTAAAGGGTTGTTAAAATATTTAAATACGCAGAATACATTTTAATTAAATTAATAGTCAATGTAATGAGCGACAATTTTTCATAGAACGCGGGATGACAGTAAAGATTATATGAATAATTTTTCATATTACCCCACACAATCCCGCAATACATCAATAATACATGGGTACACAGATTCCTTATTTTACAGTGGTTAATTTGATAAGCGACTCGTTGATATTCCGATGCCGGCGGAATTTGAATAATTTGCAAATAAAATATCCATCAGGAGCCGTGTCTGAAATGTTTGCTCTGGTGGCGCTCTAAGTGAGTTATGATAGAATTTCCCGGAAAACGAAGTACAGCGATCTCGGCATGATACATTTTTAATGACTTGAGGGATGATCCCATTAATTTTTTTCCTGCCTTCATAATTGGGTCATCAGTGTACCTTGAGATGGCTTGCACTGCCGTGAAAATATAAAAAAAAGGGAAGGAAAAAAAGAAGCAATTTTATAGCCTTTCCATGTACTTCAAAATTATTACTAAAAAAATATTAAATTAAAAAATATATTTTTTATGGTACATATGTGTACAAAAATAATAAATACTTCATTTTTATATATACCGTTATGTCTTTTTTAATGCGGTAGATACGAAAAGTTCTTTCAAACTGCAAATATACATTTATTTATATACTAAACATTAAATTAGAGTTTAAATTTATTATAAACGTTTTTATATCTGACATCAAATAGATAAGGAAAATTGCCTACTCACAAAAGGAAACCAAAACAGAGAGTTTATTTTGCAAAATTTATTTTTTAGGGACTGTATTCGTGTATATATATCAAGTGACATAACATTTTTCGCATGCAAGGTAGAAAGAAAATCCAATTTAAATACAAAGATCTCGTACGACTTTACATCCGACGATTATTATGCCGGTGAATAAAATAAATATAAAAAAGACGCGGAAATCTCCAACAAAAGACATAAAAGGATTCATGAAATATTTCTTTAGATATAGCAATTGAAAAAAAATTTATACACAAAATTATTGTATATATAATTCTGGAAATTCATTGTGATTTAATAATTTCATTATGAAAAGCTCCGGGGTTCAGATGGAATTATAAATATTTACAATAACATTGAAGAGCGGAAGCACGCGGGCGCGGGGGGAAAGAGCTTATCGGCCTCTGAATTGTCTGGCTCTTACCCCCCTCCGGATAAAGTTTGAATCCTGCAGGAATTCTATAGAGCAGAAATATCGAGTGGAATATTTGCATCGAATTTAGTTTTGCATGGATGGCATCACATAACGGCATCTGAGAACTATGCAAATTTGTATTGGCATGCCCGACATCAATTGCAGCCGTATTCGTTAAAATCTTTTTTTTTTAAAAAATCGGGACTACGATAATTGGATCAGAACTGGGTCAACTTTTATTTAAACGAGTTTACGATTATATTTCAAATAAATTTGTTTTGGGGCTATATACACATGTATATAAATAGTGAGATTATACTATTGACGTTAACAAGTTAACCCTTTCAAGGGCCAATTATTTCTAGATGATTTTTCCAATTTTTTTTTGGTAACATTAGTCAAAAATATTAATTTAAGGCAAATGTGGAAAAAAATATATAAAATATACATACAAAA
>JAGXCT010031281.1:0-21394 GCA_022495035.1 Philopotamus ludificatus
TTTAAAAATAGGAGCTATTGGAAGTCACAAAACGATCAAAAGACATCTCGATATCCTTATGCATGAGGCATATATTCAACCTATTTCTCCGTCAGTTTATCGAATTCTCTACAGCTCTATACCAGAGAAAAAAATATCCGATGAAGGAAATAGTCATGTGGATCAAGGTATTGCTTCCCTTTTGGGAAAAAATAGTCCTTCAGAGAGTATCCATGGGAAAGAGTTTTTACTTGGCAGATCCATCCCAATTCTTTTTTCACACGGATATTTAGGAACATCTAGCTATTTATTAATGAATCAAATTATTTATCATTATGGACTTTCTCCTTTTTCTATAGAAAAATTAAGAGGATTAATGACATTGAGTCGGTCTACCTTTTACAGAAATTTCGATAAAATTAAGAATCTTGGGATAATTATAAAAAATCGAAGGGAGTATACCCTTTCTCCCCTATTCGGATCTATATTATATGAGTATGCAAAATCTCATGCTTTAATACGAAAAGAAGAAGAGAAAATAGAAAAAATTACCCAAGAGTCCTTGAAGTACGCCTTCTACAAAAATCTATATACAGCCTTCAAAAGAGGGCATTTTTCTACATCAGTATGGGATAAAATACGTTTTACGGTTTTTCTTTTTAATGTACAAGAGGATGTTTTGATGGAAATCTTAGAAAAAGAACTAGCAGCCTAGGAGGAAAATATGGTAGATACTCTGGTCATTTCAAGCATTAAAGGTGGGGTTGGAAAATCTGTCACAACGATTCTTTTTTCCTATATTTTATCTGATAAATATAAAATACTTGTGATCGATTTAGATTCACAAGCAAGTACTACATCGTACTTTTCTAAGGAGCAGCCATTTCAATACAGCACATTTGAGTTATTAACGGGAGAAAAACTTTTTGATGAAATTGTTTATCATGTTGATGAAAATATTGATTTTATTCCTTCTCATATTAGGCTTCAAAAGTTTGGAGATATGAAATCTATCGGCCAGGAGCTTAAGCTAAAAACGATACTTAAAGAGGTGCAAAATCGATATGACTATATTATTATTGATACTCCTCCCTCTATATCGGTAGAGCTGATCAATGCCCTTACGGTCGCCTCCATTGTTGTTGTTCCCCTGAATGCTGAGATTTGGAGCATAGAAAGCTTGGATATTTTAAAGAGTAAGCTCGATGAAGTCATTTCTGTTTATAACCCAAGTTTTAAAAAGCTCTCGATCATTCAAACTTTATTTGAAGAGAATAGAAAAATTCCTAAATTATTTAACGATGAGCTTAAAGAGGCTTTTGGGTCTCATTTTATTGATGTTAAAATTCATCGCTCTGCTTCAATTCAAGAGATGGTGACCTATCGAAAAGTTCCTAATACAAGGGAGAGGTATTATAAAGAGTATAAAGAAGCCTTAAGAGATATTTTAGAGGTGCCTTTATAGGACTCTTAAATAAATTATTGGATTTCGAGTAGTTGTTCACCGGTGAACAACTTATTAATCAACAATTACTATGTCTATAAATAAAGTTAAATAACAGAGGATAATATGGAACATAAATCGATTCTCTCCACGGTAAAAAAAAGAGTTGAGCCTCTTATTCAAGAAAAAGCGTTGCTTTTATCGGATCCTAATAGCTATTATGAAACACTCAAAAAAACCATCATATTAAGAACGGAAGCAGAAATTAAAAATCAAATTGAAATTGCAAAAGCTTTATATGAAATTAAAACTCATAAGCTTTATAAATATGATGGCTATAAAAGTTTTTCTCTTTTTTTACAAGATTATCATAAAGGAAGAACTCAGGCTTATCGGTATATTCAGGTCATAGAGGGGATTCAGAATGGCTTTATCCAAGAATCAGAGGTGATTCACTATGGATTTAAGTTTGCTCAAAAAGCGATTGCAGGGGCTCTTCCGCTCTCTCGAGCCTCTCAATTTTTACTTTCTTTTTCACTGAATGCCTTTAATTCAGAAGTAAAACAGCAATGGATGATAAAAAATAAAAAAGAACTAGAATTATATATCGTCGAGCAAGTAAATCAGAACCTAGAGAACCTAGAAAAGGCTATTTCAAAATTTGTTAAAAATAAAATTTAATAAAAAATAAAATTTGCATTCCTTATTTTTTTGTTTATATTTTACTATGAACTTAATTATTATGGGGGATGGACAATGAGTATAATGTATAGCAACGAAGTTGTTCAAAAACATAGTTTAAAACAGCAAATGGAAGCTTTTGCTAGGGATTATAGCCTCATTCTAGAAAAACATTCTACATTAATTTCATCTCTTCTTGATTCTAAGGAAAGTAAGGCTCTTTTTAAAAAAGAAGTCATTTCTCATTTACTTAATATTTAATACCTATTTTTATCAACCCTCCATGTTCTTGACTACATATTCTTCTATTTTATGTTTTTTACATCAAATGAGTTATCCTCTAAGAAGATCTTTAACCACTATTTTGTAGTTAAAATCGTTAAATAATCAATATTTTATGAAGTATGTACCAAATTTGTTAATCAAGTAAAGTTGATCTTTTTAAATAAGATTAATAAATTATAGTTATGAAGGCTTTATACTAAAATATATAAGTTGTCATAATTATCTATCATTTTGGTAATGACTGAGGGGGAAAAATGTCTATAAATGAACTGAAAGAAAGGGCTTTGAGGGCGATTCTTGACAATAGAGATCAAATTATCCACTGCCATGAAGAATTGCTTAATCATCCAGAATATGGGTATAAAGAAGTAAGAGCAACTCAATTTATTGGTGATCAGTTAGAATCTTTGGGTCTAGAAGTCACAAGAAATATCGCTGTAACAGGATGCCGTGCTTCGGTTACAGGCAGAGAATCGGGGCCAAAAGTTGCTGTTATGGGAGAAATGGATGCCATTCCTTGCCCAGCACACCCATTAGCGAATCCAGAAACTGGGGCCTCTCATTCTTGCGGACATAGTATTCAAAGTTCAGTGATGTTGGGGGTCGCTATTGCTCTTGTTAAATCTGGTATTTATAGAGAATTAGCAGGCAGTATCGATTTTTTTGCGCTCCCAGCTGAGGAATATATTGAGCTTGATTATCGTTCTCAATTAAGGGCGGAAGGGCAAATAAGATATTTTGGTGGCAAACAGGAACTGATCGCTAGAGGTGCTTTTAATGATGTTGATATGGCTGTGATGATGCATGCCCATCAGGGAAAAGATGTCGTCGTTGGGATGAAGTCAAACGGATTTATTGGTAAGCAGGGCCATTATCATGGGGTTGAGGCGCATGCTGGAGCTGCCCCACATTTAGGGGTAAATGCTCTTTATGCGGCGACTCTAGGTCTTCAAGGTGTAAACTCCATTAGGGAAACCTTTAGGGAAAGCGACCTAACAAGATTTCACCCTATTATCACCAAAGGTGGGGATGGCGTTAATAGTATTCCTAGCGATGTTCGATTTGAAGCTTATTTAAGATCGGCATCGGTAGAATCTATTTTGCATAATAATAAAAAGATAGATCGTGCTTTAAGAGGAGGAGCTCTCTCATTAGGAGCTGGGCTTACAATACAGGATTCGCCTGGGTATCTTCCATTTACTGGAAACCCTCTATTAGAAGAGATTTTTACTCAAAATGCTCGAGAACTAGTAGATCCTTCTTCTATAATTGTGACGGATGTTCGTCTTGGAGGATCTTTAGATATTGGAGATCTTTCACATATTATTCCATGCCTCCATCCCTTTATTGGCGGGGTTGTTGGAGAACTCCACTCCAAAGAATTTAGAATTACAAATGTGGATACTGCGATTCTCCTTCCTGTAAGGCTTTTAACTAATACGGTGATTGATCTTTTAGTTAATTCGGCAGAAAGAGCAAGACAAGTGCAAGAATCCTTTGTCCCGCTTTTAACTCAATCCCAATATATAGAAATGATGGATTCTTTGTTTCTTAGAAAAGAATTTCATCCAGACACGTTTGGCCTTTAATAACGATCTAAGATAGATATATCATGATCCAGTGATATATCTATCATCTTTGAGATTGATATCAATTTTTTACCTTACTTCTCACCACATCACCATACAAGAGATAATCTTTATTAGATTTAATTATTTTAATTCCAAAAGGGATTATAATGGTTCAGTAATAGAATATCTATTAAATATTTATCGGAAAGTAGAGATTTTTTTGCTATATCTATGAAAGAATATATATAAGTTGATTTTTGATCTCAGCTGAGAGAAGAAATCAAAATAAGATATTTTAGTAGAAAACAACAGCTTATTTCTTAGGATCAGTTCAAAGATGTCGGCATGGCACTCATCTTTCATTCCAACGCAGGGGAGTGAAGTTGCAATGGAGGATGTTGGAGCTTTTCACTCTAAGGAACTTCAAGAGGTCGATCCTAATATGGCAATTATTTTACCTGTGAAATTATTAGTTAAGACGGTGATTGGCCTTTTATATGATTCTACACAAAGAGCTCTACAAGTGAAGACATCTTTGACTCCTCTAACAATCACTTCTACCCACAGCAGCTTTTCAGAATAAAAAAATGATGTTTAGTAGGGCAATCGAATTGATAGAGCATTAAATATAATGCATAATTTCTTCATTCAGAGAATAAAAAAAAATAATTCTTATTTTTTTTGTGTCTAAATATAAGATATATATATTCTTAAGTTAAGGATATATTAGGTAAAATATTTATATCAAAGGAGATCAATATGAATACAATCTATCCAAATGCTATTTATAAGCGGAATGTCTTTTTAACAGGACTGGTCATTGTTATTATATCAGAGGCGATTGGTAAAATCTCTATCCCTATGGGAAGGGTGACAATTGTTCTGATGCCTTTATTATTTTCGGTCATAATAGGAACGATAATATCAAAAAAATGGCTGAATAATTCTATTAAAAACCAGCAAAGTCGTAATAACGGGGTCAAAGAAATCGAATTTTCTGGAACCTTAGTGGCAATATTTCTTCTCCCGCTGGCTATTAAGTCTGGAATTACTGTCGGGGAACACTTCGATCGTATTTTAGATTCAGGAACAACGTTATTAATGGCTCAATTAGGCAACCTATTCACCGTTTTTTTAGGGATTCCTATGGCACTCATGCTTAAAGTAGGAAGGGAGGCTATTGGGGCCACTGTCAGTGTGGGCAGAGAAGGAACGATCGGGATCATTACATCCCGTTTTTCTAATGGTTCTCCAGAAGTGATTGGTGTTTTTGCGATTTATATCATAGGGACGGTTTTTGGTAGTATTATCTTTAGCATTTTTGGATCCTTAGGGACATTGATTGGTCTACACCCTTATTCTCTCGCGATAGGGAGCGGTGTGGGAAGCGCAAGTATGATGAGTTCCGCCATAGCCGCTTTGCAAGGTGTGACGCCAGAAGCGATGCACAGTCAAATTGTTGCTTATGGAACTAGCAGCAACTTACTCAGCAATGTCACAGAAGCCTACTTCGTTCTTTTTGTGACGCTCCCATTTGCAAAGTATATCTATAATCGTATCGAATCCAGAGAACTGCTAAGAAAAACAAAAGGAGAGACCCTATGAATACAGTACAAGAAAATAGTCGTATACAACAGATTGCGTATAAATCTTTTATTGCATTTTTAGCCATCATCTTTGTTGCCTTAGGGCAGATTGTATCGATGATCAGACAATGGATCCTTAATGGAAAACTATCGGGAGACCTCGCTCAAACACCTCTTAGTTTGTTGTCCGCAATGCTCTTTTTTTTCATTTTCATTGCTGTACTCCTAACGATTAATAGTTACTTTTCTAAAATTCCTTTATTTCTCTTAAGCCTTTTTTCCTCCATGATTTTAACCCTCCCTTTTTTAGGAGGCATTTCTCACTATATTATCGATGTGTCAAAGGGGATCACATTTTTGGGGACAACAACGCCGATATTAGCGTTTGCAGGTCTTTCTATGGGGACAAGCCTGGGGAAACTTAAAACTGTTGGATGGAAAATTTTTATTATAGCCATTGTGGTATTTTTCGCTACATTCATTTTTTCAGCCATTATTGCAGAAATAATGTTAAAATCGAAAGGTATTATATAAATCATGAACAGGTTTTCTTAAAAATACTAAGAAAATCGAAGCATATGTTGATAAGGAGACATCAATGTTAAAAGAAGAACTCAAGCAAAAAGCTTATCAGGCTCTGATGGAGCATAAAAATCAAATTATTGAAGTATATGAAGAGATGAATAGAAATCCAGAATACGGATACAGAGAAGTAAAGGCGACTCAGTATTTAGGGGATCAGCTGGAATCCCTTGGGCTCGATGTGAGGAGAAATATTGCTATAACCGGATGTCGAACTGGTGTTCAGGGTAAAGAAGCTGGACCAAAAGTAGCTATTCTTGGAGAAATGGATGCTGTCACTTGTTTTGAGCATCCCATGGCGAATTCAGATACTGGGGCATCTCACTCTTGTGGGCATGATGTGCAGAGCGCTGTGATGATAGGGTGCGCAATTTCCTTGATTAAATCAGGAGTTTATAAACACTTATCCGGCAGCATTGATTTTTTTGCCCTTCCTGCAGAAGAATATTTGGAGCTTGATTTCCGTAGCCAGTTGAGGAAAGAAGGGCGTATCAGGTACTTAGGCGGGAAACAAGAGCTTATCGCACGGGGGGAATTCGAAGATGTGGATATGGCGTTAATGATGCACTCTCATGCAGGTTCAAAGATCACGACAGGATTAAAACTGGATGGATTTATTGGAAAACAGGGCCAATATCACGGAGTTGCTGCCCATGCTGGAGCTTTCCCATCTTTAGGGGTAAACGCTCTTTATGCGATGCATGTGGCCATTGCGGCCGCGAATGCTCTGAGAGAAACTTTTAGAGATGAAGATGTTGTAAGGTTTCATCCAATTATCACAAAAGGTGGAGATGGTGTGAATACCATCCCTAGCAATGTGAGATTTGAGTCTCAGGTAAGAGCTTCTTCCACAGAAGGGATGATGCTTATCAATAAAAAAATCACCAGGGCCTTACAGGCGGGAGCTTTAGGGTTAGGAGCCACTCTTAGCACACAAGATTCCCCTGGATACTTACCATATACTGAAAATGAGATTTTATCTGAGGTATTCAGAGAAAATGCTCTTGAAATTGTTCCAAAAGAAATGATGGCAGTTTCCCATGCTCGATTGGGAGGAACTTCGGATATAGGGGATCTTGGACACTTAATTCCTTGTATTCAGCCCATGATCGGGGGAGTGGTTGGATCGTTTCACTCTAAAGAATTTCAGGCTGTGGATCTTGACATGGCGATTCTCCTCCCAATCCAAATTATGGTGAATACAACATAGATCTACTCTACGATTCTGCTCAAAAAGCAAGAAAAATTAAAGAATCCTTTAAGCCAATGCTCACTCGAGACGAATATATGAATATGATGGATGCTTTTTATATCGATAGAGAGTTTAATCCAGAAGATTACGGACTTTAGTCATTTTATAATGACGTGTTATTTTTAAAGTCTAGAAGGAGGTAGGAAATGATTTGTCATTTTTTTAAGCAAATAGATCCACTAATTCTGGGAAGAATCCGGCGAAAGCCGTGAGCGATAAAGTGAGAATATTTATATTTCCCAAAAGGAGTTTTAAAATGATCTATTCTTTTTGTAAGCAGATATTTCCCCTAGCTCTTGGAAGAGTCCGGCGAAAATAACAATTTATATGCATATGAAGGGGGGTCTACCTCTCTCTCATATGCTCAAAATTAAGTAGGTTCTTATCAGAGAATCGACACATTGAGTACTGACTTATCAATTATTTTTAATTTATTTTGTTTATCGATATTGTTTTAGTATATTTTCTATACCCTAGTTGAAATACTGGAGGTGTTTTTCCCCTATTTTATGCGCAATAAGCCCTCCCAAAGGGTACAAATTCTCTTCATAGAGCGTATTTTCTCCTTTATTAATCTTTAAGAATTGTCTGGTCTTTGACTTCTAATATGTTAGACTGTATTTAATATTGTCTGGAGATAGGAATGAAATACTTTATCTTTTTAGTGCTGCCCCTATGCGTCAATTTTTGTAGCAAGACTTTAGATGGTCAAAAACAACACTCTATTACGGCTCACTTTAGATCGAGTCAAGATTCACGTCTAAAATCAATAGAAAAAAGCCTCATATCATTGGAGGCTAATAAGCTTTTACTTTCTCAATTAAGTTCAAGTCCGGGAATAGTGATGGATTCCAAGAAACAATACTTAGGGACCATCCTTGAAATATCTGAATATACTGTACAAATTTTAAGCTCCCATGGATACATTTATAGGATTGATTCTAAGGGAAATATAGAAAAGCCATTACTACTATTTTCTCAAGGAACGACTCTCATATCTAATAATATCTATATATGGGCGGAGAGAATAAAATATCCTATGATGTATGAGATTTCTATTAGAGGGACGGATATATCTGAAGTACAGCAATTCTGTGAGATAGAGGAGTCACTTGTTAATGGCAATACTGTTGACCTTTCTACTCTCTGGATTAATGATCCCTTCACCTCTACTGGATTTCATAAAGACTTCGGTAGCGATTTAGAAGCACAATACCTTGCTAATCACTCAAAGAATGGAATTAAAAGGCTTAAAGTCTGTCATAATTCAGAAAGTGGAGTCCCTCAACATAGAGAACCACCCTTTATATTAATAGGGTGGGGCGGTGAAGAAGAGGCGATTATCTTAAAAAATAATAGATAAGACTTGTCTTTTTATAAAACCTTTTCTGCTTCAATATATCGGTGAGATTAAAAGCATGCGAATCTAGTGCAGCTCTATCAATTTGATTAGCTTTAATTTTTTTCAGTGTTACAATCTAATACTAAAATATGATATAAGGGAATATCGATGACAAAGCGAAACATCTTATTGGGATGCCTGTTAATTTTAATTGTAGAATGCACTCCCATCAATAGTAATTTAATGCTTCCTAACCCCGAAGACGTTTTATCCCTTCCTAGAGAAGATCTTTATTTTACGAGGTATGTCTCAAGATATAATAATTCAACTTGCCATATTAAAGCTGCTCTAGATTTAACGTTAATCAAGGAAGGTTATATAGATTATAAGCCAAATAGCAATGGTGGGCTCTACCATATCTCTTTGGATAATAATATCTTTAGGGGTAAAATTCTCACGCATTCTTCCTTTCTCAATCGCTATCTTTTAGGATTTCATGCGTTTAAAGTGAGAGATATTAATCAAGATTCTCGTTATAGAAGCCACTTTATTATTTTTGATTTTGCTTTAGATAATGTTAATTCTCATAAAATCAATCTTGATCCTAATCTAGCCGAATTTTTTATACCGGCTTATGAAATAGATGATCAAGGAAATAGCTTAAGAGATGCGGATGGAAAAGTGATCGTTTTTTCAAAAGAAGAGATGATCAATAGGTTTGCTAATAAAACCTATTTTTTATCACCATATAGCAGTTTACAAAATAATCAGGGAAAGCTTTGTATGGGGATCTTAACGACTAAAATGAATACGGAAATTCCATAAAAAGTCAGCATTCATAGTAAATCGAGGCTCTGTATGAAGCAGCCTCGATTCAGCATATTATTAAGAATGATCAGGCATAGACTGATGGAGACGTACAATCGCTTTACTGAAACACTCCAGTGGAGGGGAGACGATTCCTGCCCCTATCTGTCCAACTCCAGCATCTTTATGGGCGATTCCTGTATTGATGATAGGAAGGATTCCTCGATCAACCACTTTAATAATATCGATACAAGAAGGGGCGCCTTTAAAATTAAGGCTAGGGATCGTGAACGCATAGTTTTCACCAAAGGTAATAAAGGACATCCTCTTTGTATGATTAAGAGCGGTATCCGCGTTTCCTCCTACAAATTGGACAATAGCAGGAGATGCAGCCATGGCGAATCCTCCAATTCCAGCAGTTTCGGTGATCGCGCTATCCCCTATATCTGGGTTGGCATCAGACTTGTTATACCCTGTGAAATAAAGACCCTCAACATACTCCGCCGGAGCGGTAAACCAAACTCCTTTAAACGCAGCGATTTGAATCCCAAAATCCACCCCATTACGGGCCATTACTGTGACAAGGCTGCTATGAGGGAGGCCTTCGAGCGGCATAAGGCTTGATTTGCAGGCGGCCATAGAGATATTGAGAAAAAAATGATCATTTTCTGCAATAAAGGTCAGCACACGGGAGACTTGATCATTAGGAAGCCCCGTTTGAAAAGACTCCTTAATCAAGATCTTCAATAGTTGCCCTGTGGCAGCAGAATTTCTGTTATGTAGCTCATCTCCCATCTGTAACGATTTAGCCATCAGAGGCTTAAGATCAATAGGCCCCACTCTCTCTAAAATAGCTTTAAGCACCGTGTATAAATCATCCTGCATAAAATTGAGGCGATCGATCACCTCTTGAGTATTAGATCCGAACCTTAAAACTTTCCCTAATCCTTCATTCATATTGCTGTATGCGATATGGCCTGTAGTCGTATTTTCCACGATAAAAACAGGCATAGAGGGGCTTATAATTCCAGACATAGGCCCCACGGCGTCGTAGTGATGGCATGGGCTAAACGTAATTTGATCGGATAGCACGAGCTGTTCGGCTGTGGCGAGATTATGGGCCCATTTCTCGTAGATGATCGCTCCTAAAATAGCTCCCTTCATAGGGCCACACATATTTTTAAAAGAGATAGGGGGCCCTGCATGGAGGATAACATAGGGATCTTGGGCAAAACATGGGAGAACCTCTCTCGCTAAGGAGACCCCTTTAAGAATCGGGTTTCCTTGGGTATAGAGTTGAAAAGCGTTTTCATTCGCCTCATTGATCAGGGGATGGTTGAAAATCTCTGCCAAGCTTAAAGAAACCGAAAGATCCCCCATTCCAACGGGCGACCACTGAAGTGATAAGCTCTCACCTCCGGCATGATTAATATTTTGGCTAAATTCATCCAAGCCTATGTTTACAACACGTAATTTTTGATTATTATTCATAAAGACCTCTGATATATTCAATGAAAAAGTAGGCTCCTAACGAGGCCTGCGTATTGCTTTCTGCGATGATAACTCCTGCATCCTGTAAAATCGATTGTTGCCTGATTAAGTTTTGGGAATCAAGCTCGGTTCCACAAATATGAGAAATAAATAAAGGTGGAGTATTCGATTGATTTTGAATTTTTTGAATATAGGTGGCAATATGAGAGGCTGGATCTTGATGCGAGCCATATCCAAGGACAATATCAAACATAATTAAGGCTGTCGATGGATCGATACCTTCTTTCAACAGGCGCTCATCTCTCAAGGAAGGGTCGATCATCGGATGGGGGCGCCCTCGTGTAAAGAAATCTTCCCCCATATCAATAAAGGTGTGAGCCTTGCTTTCAAAAGGGTTCTCCAGAGTTTGATTGCGTCCAAATGGGGTATTCGAGTATCCAGTGATATCGCCTCTTTGAAGGATGACCTGAGTTTCATAACAAAAAGTTCCCCCAGCAAAAATACCTCTTATAAATCGCTGATTTTTATTGAGAGATTTAGAGCGTTGAATAATTTCATTTTTCAGCTTAGAGGGAAGTTTTTGAGGATAATTTTCCCTCTTGTTTAAAATAGAGACACTGAGGTCGGCGGCTTCTTGGAGAGTCTGGGCAAAATAAATATGGCTGTCGGGTTCTGTGGGTGGAGTATTATTTGATCCTAAAAAGATGATAATCACAGGTTTTTGGATCATATGCGCTCTTTGAATAATGTGTAAGGACATGGCCGAGGAAGGAGGCTTCGATACTAAAACAATAATTTTAGTATCAGGGTCTAGGCTTAACCTATCCATAGCGCTGATAAAAGAAATCCCTCCAATATGATCGGAAAGATCATGCCCTCCAGTCCCAATCATTTGGCTGACCCCTTCCCCTAAAAGGTGGATCCGTGAAGAGATCTGTTGTGCCCCAGTCCCAGAAGCAGCAACAATTCCAATGGATCCTCTTCTCACATTATTGGCGAACCCTAAGGGAATTCCATTGATCATTGTTGTTCCACAATCAGGTCCCATAACGATCAGGCCACGTGATTGCGCATACTGTTTAATAGCGAGTTCTCTTTCTAAAGGAACATTATCGCTAAAAATCATGACATCCATATTCATTTTGAGGGCTTTAAGCGCTTCATCAGCGGCATACTCCCCAGGAATTGATATGAGAGCTAAGTCAAATGGCTCGTTCTTTTCCACGGCCATAGAAATACTTAATGGGGCGAATTCCACTTGATCTTGACTTGACTCATCTATCGCAGGCTTTAAAAGATCAGGAATTTCTTCTAAAGTGGCCCTTAATATCTGCAGATCTCCCTCTAAAAAAACGAGTAAACTATTAGGTTGTGGCTCGATTTCTATCTCATAACCAGAGTCCTTTAATAGGTCTAAGTTATTTTTAGTGGCCATGACCACGGAAGCTGCAGTAATGCCTTCTTTCTTTTCTATAAGGGAGGATAGTTTCATTAGAGAAATAGAATCTTTATAGAGATTGTTAAAAATCTTGTATTCATTGGCCATCGGGACCTCCTTGATGTTTTTGTATAAGACTTAAGGCTCCTACCAGTAGTCCTTGCAAGAGATCATAACCGGAAGTAGCTCCTATACGAGTAATATTACACACAATTTTCTCTATATCAATGGGACTTTCACCAACATTATAGAAGGATTGATAAATAAGAAGATCGATAGAAAAGATAAAAATTCCATCTAAAGCGAGCCTTAAGTAATGACCACTTAAATCACTCGTTAAATAGAGAAATTTCTGGATAAATATCCGTATTGTTTGTTGGGCCAAAGATCTTGTATTATGATAGATGGAGAGGATGCCAATTAAAAAATCATCCCCACTTGGGGTTAAGCCCCTCCCTCTCCCTATCGTTTGGGATACTAATTCTTGAATACCAACAATATCACTATTCATCAACGCCTCTAACCAAGTATTGATGAGATGAATAGGGAGGTTTTTTTGTTTATACAAGAGTGCATGATGAATAATCTTTACAAGATGGTTTAATTGCATCACATGTTTTTGAACAAAGTCTCCCTCTTCCGTAGTAGCGAGCCCATAGAGCTTAGGTGTCCATATAGGTCGATCCAAGATTGAGAGTTTTATTGACCCTAAAGCAAAAATCCCCTCATCGAAAGAAATAGGAGAATCTTCGGCCAAATATTGATCAAAAGGGATTTTAGTGCCAATCAATATTCCTAAAGCTTGAGGATCTTTAGATCCATGGAGTATGCTCACGATGGCGCCATTTATTTTAATATTGAGGGTGTCTTTAAACAGAGAGTGCACCGCCCCCCCACCCTTAGGGAGGGAGGGAATTTTAAATCCTATTTGGTCAACCATGAGCAACTGATTCCTAGTTTAGCGCGTTTAAAAGGCTTTCTGAAGGAGTGACCCATCCAAAAATACCCCCTTGCGCCTTGATCATCTCTAAGGCCACTCTCTGAAACTCAGGAAAGTACGACCCCACACAGTCGCTTAGTACGATAGATTCATATCCTCGATCATTGGCTTGTCGTACCGAGGTATGAATACATACTTCGGTAGTAACCCCACAAAAAATAAGATTTTTAATATTTCTATTACGAAGAATAAGATCAAGATCTGTTTGATAAAAGGCTCCTTTTCCTGGCTTATCGATAATCGGTTCACCTTCAATGGGGTAGAGCTCTGGAATAATGTCATGACCTAGGGACCCTCTCACAAGGATTCTCCCAAAAGGTCCATCCGTTCCGATCAAAGGTTTTCCACCACGGACAAGTTTGCTTGGAGGACAGTCCGATAGATCCGGCCTATGTCCCTCTCTTGTATGAATCACGAAGATTCCATGATTGCGAGCGGCTTCTAAAACTCGTTGTGATGGGGCTATAGTTGTTCTTAAAAGAGAGACATCATTTCCTAGGAGCTCTCCAAAGCCTCCTGATTCAACAAAATCCCTTTGCATATCTATCATAATGAGGGCGGTTTGACTTAAATTTATATTAATGTCATACGGTTCTGCGGGCACTATTATAGACGTATTGTTCATAGAATCCTCTTTTTTTATTAAAAGACTAAAATTGTTTTTTAATAAAGAATTATTTCATAATAGCAAATATATCTATACAATCATGAGTTTTATCTAATAAATAAGATTACTTTTATAAAAAGATGTCCATGATATTTAATCTTATAAAAGAAAAAAGTTTAAAATACCCTTATAAATAGGAAATATTTCTATTTTTTTATTAAAAATAATAGAACAAATTTTATGTGTATAGCGCAAATTTTATTCTTGTCAAGAATAAAGAACCCCTTTTAATGAAACTTCTTTGATTATATTTTTAGGAATAGATCGACAAAGAAAAGAAGCCGATTTTTTACCGATACGGTGAGATCGATTTCAAGAGAAGAATTTTAATGAAGCCCAGCTTTTTTGATTGAGCCCTCTCAACTGAGCTTAAGTTGAGAGCTCCCGCTCATTTGAGGCGAGTTGATGAAATATTCTCGTCATTCAATGTTGACATCTATCATAATGACCTGTTATAGGAGAGACTTATGGAACCAATTTTTCTAGCTGTTAATGGCACTCTCATGCGAGGCCTCAAACTCAACCCTAATATGACGAGGGCCAATGCTACATTTATCCGAGAAGATAGGAGTAGGCCCTGTTACCACCTTTACACTATTAATGATGAACATCCCGCGATGATAAGGGATGAAGAGTTTATCGGTCATCCCATCGAACTTGAAATTTGGTCTGTGCCAAGAGAGAATCTCGCCCAAATTCTTCTCGATGAACCAGAAGGCCTTTCTATTGGAAAAGTTGTGCTCGAAGATGGGTCTATCGTACTAGGAGTGCTCGGCGAGCCTTTTTTATGTCAAGGTCAACCAGAAATCACTGATTATAAAGGATGGCGAAATTATACTAATCACCACTTACCACCAAACCAAAAGGAATTTTTATGAGTGCACATACATTTCTCACACCCTTTAAGATAGCCACTATTCTTGTGGGTATTATTTTAACACCAATTTTTATTTCTGCAGCCCAAATCGGAGCTGTTTTATCCATTCAAACCCTGATCTTGTCAGTGTTGATCGCCTCTCTCTTTATTATCATCCTTGCTTCTATCAATATTTCGATAGGAAACCTTACAGGCCACAATACTTATAAATTGGTGAGTTTATCTTTTGGTGGGAAGGGCTCTCTCCTTGTGAATACCATATTAGCGCTCTGTATTTTTGGATGGGTGGTTGTTGTGGGCAATAGATTCGGACATATTATTCAAGATTTTTTTTCTCAGTATATAAATCTTCCTTTAATAGTCTATGTTTTTGTTGGATACCTACTATTTTTTAGCATCCTTGTTGTAGGCCCGCAGCTTTTAGGCTCTTTTGCAAGAATTGTGGTTCTTATTAGTCTAATTTCCGTTATATATATTATATTTTCCTCTTTAGGTCAAATGAATTTTGATACAGAAAACACACAAATATCTCTAGGCAGCGCTATTGTGAGAATTGTTGGATCTTGTATTGTTCTTGTTTCCACGATGGCCGATTTTAGCTCTTTAGCGCGCAACCCCCAACAAGGGAGACGTGCCGTTTTTATTGGGTTTGCCCTCTTTGCTATTTTATTCGTCGCAGTTGGGATTCCAAGTGTGATGACGCAGGCCAGCACATTTAAACAAAGCGCTACACTTTTGGGATTTTCTTTAATTTCTTACCTTACGGTATTTTTATCAACCATGAGCGGAAATTTAGGGAATATTTTTCACTCTTCCATAGTATTTTCAACTCTACTTAATAAGGGGGATAAAGATCGAAAATTAGTGATTTTAACTATCTGTTTATTAGGGTCCGTGGCAAGCTCCTTTCCTATTAATATTTTTGGATTTCTAGCGATTTTAGGAATTATGATCCCTCCTATCGCAGGCATTTTTATTACAGATTTTTTCTCCTTTAAAGAGTGGAAAACCATCAAATTTCCACAAATGCATTATATCAACGCATTTATCTGTTGGATAATTGCCGTAGCGGTGGGATACTTAGGCGATATGGGGGCCTTTACTCTCAGCAGCATTCCTGTGATCGATTCTCTTTTGATCGCGATGGGGTTACGTTTTCTCATGAATCGAAGAATTCTAAAATAGCTTAATTCATTTTTTCTATAAAAGACTCTATTTATAGGGTCTTTTATATTATATTTTTAGGAATGGTCCCATATTCTCAAGAGGAGATAGTTTTTACTATGATACCTTAGTGGGCTTTTGGATATATGCTTCTAAAAGCTGAATTTGAGATTTCTTATCATAACCGAGCCCTCAAAGTCAGGTGATGATACTTTCTGCCTAAGATTCATCATCTTAGATCGTATAGATCCAGAACATGCTGGTCTATTTCTATAGCTTAGTGTGAATGATCCTATGAAATCTGAATCTTTAGCTCCCTTGAGAGTGTGACCATGTTTGATGCGTTATATAGTGTTGGCGTTATTGCATATAAATAGATGCATGATAGTAGTTAAAGATAGAGTCTTCCCCATGTTGAGAGCTTGCATGATCATCCATCAAACTATGTATAAAGGAGAGAAATTATTTTTAATAGATCCTTTAATATGAGGTTTCTTAGCTTAGATGCGCATTATTTTGAGAGGATATCTTCCTTGATGAAGACCGGCATTTTATTGATACGGAGTATCAATAAAGATCATTTATTTTTTACACAATCTTTTTTTCACCCAGACTTTATTCAAGGAATACTGATCCATCCAAAATTCAAGCAATCATTCTATCAAAATTATTTTTATATACCATTAATAAGGAGTTTTTATGGATAAAAATGTGTTATCACCGTTTAAAATAGCAACGATTCTAGTAGGGATTCTTTTACCACCCGTTTTTATCGTTGGCGCTAAACTTGGAGCGATTCTTTCTTTTTATGAACTGGCTCTTTCGGTGACGCTGGCTTTTTTATTAATCCTTATTCTATCACTGGTGAATATTTCTATTGGGAGCATCACGGGGCACAACACCTATAAACTCGTGATGCTCACCTTTGGAAAAAAAGGATCCAAATTTGTCAATACCTTATTAGCCATCTGTCTTTTTGGATGGGTCGTTGTTGTCGGCCATAGTTTTGGAGAAATTCTTCAAAAATCCCTCTCAGGATTCATTTCTATTCCATTCTTTGTAAGCGTCTTATGTGGATATATTTTATTTTATTGTATTCTGATCTTAGGCCCTAAGATTTTAGGATCTTTTGCTAAAACTGTAGTGTTGATCAGCTTAATAGTTCTCTGCATCATTTTATCTTCATCTTTTAATCAAATGAATAGCCTTGTCCAGATCAATGGCTCTGTGATAGGTGGAGCGATCGTTCAAATTGTAGGGACCTGTATTGTTCTCGTTTCTACCATGGCTGATTTTAGTTCTTTAGCGTCCAACCCACAACAAGGAAGGAGGGCCGTTTTGATCGGATTTACCCTCTTTGCAATTTTATTTGTCGCAGTTGGGATCCCAAGTGTGATTACACAAGCGAGCACATTTGAAAAAAGTGCTACACTTTTGGGATTTTCTGTAATTTCTTATCTCACAGTATTTTTGTCGACCATGAGCGGAAATTTAGGGAATATTTTTCAATCTTCCATAGTATTTTCGACTCTTCTCAATAAGGGGGATAAAGATCGAAAATTGGTGATTTTAATTATCTGTTTATTAGGATCAGTAGCAAGTTCCTTTCCTATTAATATTTTTGGATTCCTATCGATTTTAGGGATAATGATCCCTCCTATCGCAGGCGTTTTTATTACAGATTTTTTTTCCTTTAAAGAGTGGAAAACTCTTAAATTTCCAAAAATGCATTATGCAAACGCTTTTATCTGCTGGATAGCAGGCTCCATGATCGGATTTTTAACAGCTAATCATCTTTTCACACTCACAACGATTCCTGTGATCGATGCCCTGATTCCGACTATGGTTATTCGTTATCTCTGCAACCTTGTTCTCATTAAAAGTGCTAAGATTAAGGGCCAATAAGATTTTTTATGCAAATTCTAAGGAGTCGAGAGTCTTCTTAGAATTGAAGCCCCTTAATTGTCATAAAAATTATTCAGAATCCTGAGCAGGCCTATTCGATGCAACTGTTTGATTGCCCTGTGAAGGTTTTGCAATGGGTTGTTCTACTTTTTGCAACTCTTCTTGATCATCAGGCCAAAATTCTACTATTTGTGGACCATATGCCAAGATACTCACAGCATCGGATAGTTGATTTTGTGTAAAATAGCAACCCTTTTGTTCTAAAGCGAGAACGAGAGGTTGTTGATCCTTAATAGCTTCAAAAATATCTGACATATTCTTTACAAGGGCTATATCGGAGGGCCTTGAGTGAAGAAAATAGTAGAAATCTTCATAAAAATCAAGATTAATAGATTTTAAAGCAATAAAAAGTTCATTATATTGTTCTGCACGATTCTCAAAAGAGATATTTAAAAACTGTGTCAATTCTTCCATTCGATTTTGAGTCCAAGCAGAATAAAAGGAACAAAAGTAAATCAGCGTTGACTTTAATTTTTGCCTGTATTGTCTACGAGTCATAGGAACCCATTTTTGAAAGAGGTGGGCATGAGATAAATGAACAATAAGGAGTACTTCTGGGTCAGAAAGAAGGGGGAACCATTGGTTTTTAGCCCATGTTAAAGATTCTTGACTGAGAGTAGTAGACTCTACAGCGGCAGGATTATTTTGAGAATTGAGTGTCCCTGATTGTCCTAGAGCAAATGATTGAGGGATTAATAAGATCAACACTAAAATAAATCTATTCATTTTTACACCCTCTCCAAATATATAGTTGACTTAAAGAATAATATACACATATTTTATTCTTTAAACATACCTATAATGATCAAAAACACTTTTTTTTATTTTATATATGAATCTCTCAATAGAGATAACATGAATGCTTAAAAATACTTTTTTACTATATCTATTCTTGTGTTATTTATCTAGAGCACTAATAGGGGAAGGTGAGTAGGGTATTTCCATTATCATCCCTTATAGTGATTGGGAGATCGACATGAGTTGGTATAGAATTTTCTCTTAACGAACAAGGAGTAATTTTCATAACATTAATATGATCATCATTCACCCTTGTTTTCTCGTAAAAAGATGCAATATCCGGGCTTATAGCTTGGCTAGGCCCATAAGGAAAAAAAGAGTACTGACGTAAGGAGGTAAAAGGAAGAGACTGGATAGTAAGAGAAGGATCTAAACAAAAATAAGAAGGCTCGATATGAAAATTTCTCGATGGATGACCAAAGAAAATTGTCGTTAAATAAAAAATATGTTCATTTGTGTAACTACTAATTGTATCGGATAAAACATATAAATTATGAGTTGCATTTATAGCAGAATCAATCGTTATATCTTGTGCAATGGAATAATAAGATGGTGGATAGATATTCTGATTATGTGTGGTGCCATCTTGATACACGATATAGGGGTTTCCCTCATTGTCAAGGAGTTGAATATAAGACCTTGATTCAGCTTCTTCATCTCCAATGACCTGATTAAGAGTTCCTAAATCTTGAGAAGTAGAACTAGATATGGTCATAAAATCTTCTTTTTTAAGATGATCGTTATTAAGCCCTTCTGCACTTTTATCGAGATCTTCTCTTGGTGTTATGCCGCAGGATGATATAAGTGTGGTGAATAGTATTTGATAAATAAATAATTTTATTAACATTAAAATCCCTCCCAAAGTAAAAGTGATTAGTAATACATTAACAATTTTAATAAAAAATAAAATATTAGGTTTTATAAGGAGTTTTTAATCTTTAATCAATCATTAAAGCGATTTTTTTTTGATATTATGATGAGACTGGGCCCAAGTCAAGGAGCCTTATTTGGGGGTAGGTGATCGTTGTATCATCATAAAAACGGCTCGTAATGAGTGGGCTTGAGTGGCCGAGCCTTTTAGAAACGAGAGAGAGATTCACCCCACCTCTTAAAAGGAGAGTAGCGTTAAGATGCCTTATTTTATGAATGGAGAGCAGTGGAAAGTCTTGATGGCGAGTTTTATTATAAAGTTTGATTCTTCTTTTAAGTTTATTACTAAAACTTGTGAGGTCAATATTATGAAATGGAGTATTCCCAAGCTTTTTGAGATCTTTCCATAAATCAATATTAACCGAGATGTGATCTTCTTTTTTACTCTTAGTACTTAAAAAATAAAGGTAAAGAAAATCATCGATGAAATAACTTTTTTGAAGGTTAATTGTTTTAACTTCTGAGATACGAAGCCCACTCTCCAACACAGTTTTAAAAATCAGGGCTGTTTGTAGATCACTCTGTGCAAGCCAAGAAAAAAACTCCCGACAGTTCTCCAGTTGGGGGAGGTGGAGCACTCGATAAAAAGGTTTAATTTTATGTTGAGAGATTTCCCTAATAAAGTCATAGGTGGTTGGGGGTAAAAGGTGTCTGATCTTATTCGCTAGGCTTAATAAATAAGATTTCATCGTATAGATGGTGCCCACTTTTTTTTTATTGAGAGTATCTACGTAGGATTTAATATCTTCTATAGAAAAATGATTCAGCGAATCTAAAAGTCTATGAATAATTATCTGCGTATGGGGAGACTTTGCATAGTAAAGGCGGAAGACCGTTTCTTTTATTTTGATAAGATCAATAACATATATTTGGGATTTCAATTAAACGTCCTATTCTTTGATAAAAGTACTTATTTTGTCGAGGATAATAAGTAGTATTTTAAATAAATGTAACATCAACAAGGAGGTTTTATGGTGATTAAAAATTTAATGATTCTCACATTGACAATGTCTTTAATGAGTTACTGTGGAGCAGGCGCTGATACTTTAGAAAGAAATGCGAGGAGTGCCCCCCCTCAATTACCCGATTTACAAAGTAGATTGGCAAATTCAGTTTCTGAGGTAAATAGGCTTGAACAGTCTATGAATGATTTATTGATAACCTCTCAACAAAAACAAGAAGCCTTCTCAGGTGCTCTATCCATCATTCGAGACTCTCTCAAAAATAATGCTACAGAATTGGGTATACTTGAGATATTAACAGGTCATATAGCCCCATACCTCAATAATAGAACGACGATTGATACTCTCTATAGAAAACCTTCTCTCGATATATTAGCAGATCTCACAGCTGAGCAAGATGTACAGAATAAATATGATATACGAGAAAAAATTCGTGAGTTTGAACAATATATTAAAATTCCTCAAGAATTAAGCGGCGAATATAATTCTACTAAGAAGTTAATAGAAGAGTTATTGGCACTGGATACGCAGTTGCAGGAAGCCTTTGATAATTTGGTTGCGGCTCTTCAAAAG
>JAGXCT010031282.1:0-21777 GCA_022495035.1 Philopotamus ludificatus
TGCAAGCAGAGATGTGCATATGATGACTCGATCATTCAAATTCTTCTCACTTAACGTATGTGGCACCCATCTCGAATATTTCCACACCATTCTTAGTTTCCGAATATGGTCCGAAATGGTTTGTTGAGCTGAATCAAGTCTCTCTGCAATCTCTGATGTTGTCAAAAAAGGATTTCGCTCCAACATGAACTTTTCGGTAGACCTATTATTATATGTAGAGTATTTTGTGATTATATTTGCAAGACTTAAGCTAATATATGCCTGGGATCAGTATATAATATCTAAGATTATTCTCTGGTGTGTATTCTCTAAGTACAGTTATATATAGACAATATATTGATATAAATTGTAACAATATGCTTTGAAATGACATGATTATTATTTTAAAATTAAAACAAAAGAATATTTATTCGGCTTAAAATGACGTACATATCAATACAAGTTTCTTACATAATTAATGGATTCACATGTATAATATATTACTTAAATTCTGCAAACTGATTAATTAAAAATATTTTAAGAATGATTTTAATTTAATATGTATTGATTCACATATCATTTTGACATTTGATACAAAATGGCGGTTCTTATTCGGCCATTTTGAATTTATGACTCCGTTTGATGTTTGAGGTTATGTTAATTAAAAATAATTACACAAGTATAATATTATCTGCATAGTTTTAGAAATGCGAAATAGTAAAATAGCTAAGTAGTAGAAATGCCAGCACGATTTCATTGTTTTGAGGTTAGAATAATAAAGATGCACGCGATTTACTCCTAGCTAGATATCGCTCGATTTTTCCTATCACATACATAAATTCGACGTATTTTTTTTTATTTACGTGAATTTCCACCTTGGTGATAAAAGGGAACAAACAGTTTTTCCGGCTTCGCGGATTTACGTTCGATGTGAATGGGGCTTTGTGGACTAGCCCTTAAAATACGGCTGTAAATTAAATCAAACGGAAACGCTAAAGTCTGTGCGCGTTTATTGTTTATACGTGCACATTGTTTTCAGCGTTTCAACAGTCGGCTTAAAACGTTAATCGGGAGTATAGAGAAAAATATTAAATATATGATTACGAAACAAAAGGAGCACATTCGAAAATTAATTGAAACTTTCCTTTTGTAACCGATTGGAGGCAGCGGAAACTCGGATAATTGAAAATGGCACCAGAGGAGGAGGAATTGATGCTGTCATGTGCATAAATGCAGAACCCAGAGGCGGAACGAAGACCAATTAAAATTCAAAATTATTTGTCGGCAGGAAAAACGAAAGAAAAACCGACGCCCGACGAGCGGGCGAACGGCAGCGCCGCGGCGGACAAAAAGAACATCAAAACAAAACGCCCCCGCTTTGATGTCGGAGAAGAGAAATAAATTAAAAAATAACATAAAAATTTATAATCAAAACCGATATTTATATACGGGCTATTTAGTTTGGCAAACGGCGAGATTGCCGGATTGAGCCGGGATGAAATCCGCTTTCGAATGGTGCATTAGAGACTAATGCCATTATTAATATCTCCGAGCATTACCATTTTCGAAGATGCGATAACGTCTGAATATTTCCCATGTTGGCGGTTGATTTGATATTCAAATTGACTGGGGACGATTCGTTTTAACGGCCTTAACACGTTAATATCTGACCATAATGCCGAATCCGAACGTATTTATATAACAAACCCATTTATGCACGGATTTTAATTGTTATTAACATATTATATGGATATTATATGACGATTTCTAATTAAAAATTTTACTGATCAAAGTTGCGATGATAATAAAATAAAAAAAATAAATTAAAAAGGTACGTCTGGCACGCCCGTTCATTTTTAATGGAAATTCTGAAGTGCTCAAAAAGAATAAAGCGTCGTTCAGCTACTCTCAATATTAATAATATGTTATTTTAATAAAATATTATTAAACCGAGGAGGGTTTACATTTTTGCATAGAGTTTTCCCCCTAGGTCCAATCGGCTTTTGCGACCGGAGATAATATCGGAGGCTTTATTAACGTTCGTTATTCAATGGCTACGCCATAGTTTCCAGTCCGATGCCAAAGTTGCATGAAAAGCTCTGCAATAGAAATGTTCCCTCCATTTCGGCAATCCCCTGCAAAATACCAATGTATACCTATGCCCCATTCGAATAAATACAGAATGTTTGACAACCACTAATTTATTTGTACCCTCCGATATAAAATCGCCTTCCTTTTCCAGATATATATATATAAAAAACTACGATAATGAGTTTCTTTGACCGGCGGTTCGCGTAATTCGCCGAGAACTTCGATCATTAAAAGTTTCGCAATTTTATCAAAATTATATCAGAGAGAATAAAAATTATTTACAAAATACTACGAAGATTTAAATGAAATTTTATCATTTCATCGCGACAAATTCATATTTATGCACTTCATAGATATATTTATGGAGTAGAGGACACGTACAGAGGAGCGTAGAAGAAAAATTAACCGATATTTCGTTGTACAAGTTTGGCCCGCGCCAACTTTCTCTCGATGCAATTCTTCAATGCAAAACTTGTAGAGGCAAACAAGCGAACGCGGAGAAGATTTCATTTCATAACACTCGTATATAAGAGAGTGGGTTCGTTGAAAAAAGTTTCGCCGTCGCTGGCGCTCGAATAATCTATGGCGAGCCGGTGGAAACTTTGCAGATGGGGGTAGCACTATGTACTACGGTTCAGAGATTTAAAGCAGGGCTGGTTAAATATTATCGAAGAATTAATTTCCAATAATAATCGTATGCTCTACATATTATGATATCGTTGATCGTTGTTATTTGATTGCTTATTGCGAAACGATGTTGATTTTCTTTTTATGGAAAATGCCGAATGGATCCATCGAAGCTATAAAATATTATTATAAAGATAGTTTTACACCACACCTGGCCCGGGGAGTGGAGTCTCAGCTACATCTCCGCTCCTGCAGGTCTGAAGGAATAAAAAAAAGAAAACTAAACACCACCAGCGCCGCATTGTTAATGTTGAAAAAGGCGAAAAGAAAATTCTTTTGTTCGCCTTGCCAAACCTGATAATCCTCATTTCTCACACTAAGCATATACAGTGATGGCCAGGATAAGGGTAACATGTTAAAACAGCTTTTAATAATGAGAATGTACATATTTTTCCATGTTTTTATTATTATTAAATGTTTAATTATGAATCGGATGTTGACATATTATTCTATTTCCTAATTCATAAGAACAGATCATCATTTTATGAGCATGAAATAATTTCTTAGCTGAAGATTTTACCTCATATCTCTTCGATATACAATAAACCCTTCTATAGCGCTCATTACTATGGAGCGGCGAGTGCGACAGTCCCTCCGATAGAGCGCCGTTGTCTACAAAATGCAAAATTATCAACGTCAAATTATATATATCAAGGTCAATGCCCTTTGGTTGACAGCAGAGTATAACACCGTCATTTAAAATATGCGAATAGAAATATGTATGGTGTATTGATTATGTTTAATATACAAAATACCAATAAAATAAAGCTAGCCCTAAATTTTGTGCGGTTGCTTAGTCTTCTATAAGGCGGGTTTTTATAGCGTAGTCCATATTTCGACGCTATAGAAGGGTTGATTTTATTTCTTGCAGAAAAAGTAATTTAACTTATTTACTGGGTTTCTAGAATAAATTATTTACCTATAAAAAAAATCAGTTTTCATAAAAGTTTTTTCCCCTTCTAGAGATGCTGTAATTTTTTAAAAATAACATTAGTTATTAATTAGGGCATTATTTTATCATACGTCAAAATATATACTAAATTTAAGTTTTTCATTAAGATTAATTTGATCTTCTTCTAAGTTGTTCTGTACTAGTATAAAATACATTTTGCCCTTTTTGCAGTGTTTTTTGCAATCTTTGCAGCATTTTTAGAATGCAACTTTTGGTATGACGTTTAAATCCTGCAGCCATTCTGTTTTTCTCTTCTCAATGTTGACAAGTTATGTTTTTTTCATCTTCAGGAATAGAAAGAAGTCGCAGATGAATACAGAGGCTGATTTTCACTGTCAATCAAATTTAAATGTTAACAAGTCTATCGTATCTTTAAAATCAAGTATCTCATAGATTATCTGGGTAATATAGTTCAACATTATTCGCTATTTCAGTAAAATTGCCTTTATTATTTGCTATTTTAGTTCTTCTACGAAGTTCTTGATTAGTATATTAATTCATTGTAGTATTGAAGGTCTTTTAATACTATGCAGTGGTGGTTTGCGGGTAAAATATTTGGGGGTGCTGCGGATTTTTTTTTAATTTAAAAATAATATTTCGCCAATATTTTATTTAAAATATAAAAATAAGGCGAGGTAAAATACTAAATAGTATTAACATCAATAAAATAAATGACAAGCGGCACGTGGCTCAAAGAAGTTGTAAGTCAGTATGACTGCACCGAGTCGCAGCGCGACACGGGGCTTAGAGACGAGCCTCCCCCCCCCCCGCACTCCGCTACCGGCCCGATCCAATATATATCCAATACACTGCAGTGCAACTAAGTATACGAAAATATAAATTATATTTATATGTTCGTATACTTAATCAATAGACACATATATATTAATATATAAAAATATATTTTTTCCTCAATTTGCTTGGGGGTGCTGCAGCTCAGTAGTGTATATGGACGTTCCGCCCCTGATAATATGTGTTATTTATTATTAGTATTCTTAGCTCGATAAAAACTCAGTTTTATCTTAAAATATGATGAGTTTATCAGATTGGTTCTATGTTTCTGCACTATATCCATAATTATCATAGTCAGAATATTGGTTAAAAGTCTGATTCTTCTGGAACGAAATTTTTGGTGCGACATTTAAGTCAGTCTTTTTCTCCTAAATGTTCAATCCTCAATTAAAAACAAAATCTCTTGTTTTATAGGTTTTTTTTTATATATTCGTGAATAGGATCAAGTCTCTGATGGCCATGTTTGGTGAATACGGAGGCTGAACCGACTCAACGGTGCCGTTTTTGGGTAAAATAATCCATGAGTTAAAAATCATTTAGAGAACATTTAAAAAGTGAGATCTTTTCGGCAGCCAACAATATAGTACAGTCCTGTATCTATTCATGAATATAAATTTGTCAGCTTGCGTTACCCTTAGCGTGGCCTATAGTGCACATACATTTTTTGTCTGTATCAACGGATGATTGTCTGGTTTTGTGCCATTATTTATTGTATTATCGTCGTTTGCAGAATTACGCGGATTTAAAATTAAATTGAATTTTCAATCAAACACACCATTTCGTCTCTGGGCTGCTAGAGTCGCGTGGCGGCCGAGGGGGACTGGGACACCCCCTGGGGCCGGCGGGCGCTGTGGGCAAGGGGGCTCATTGTTGGATCACCAATACTACCCAGCACTCACTGACAACACTAACGATGGGGCGACGCGTAACCGCGTACGTTCGGTTCCAATCTCGCCTACCCGAATGTATCAATAGCTGAAAATTTTCAAACGAAATTCCGTGATTCGCCCCTGCACACAAATACGAATGTATCGACAATTGAATCGCGGAATTTATGCAGTTTTTAATCACGACACGATTACTATGATATGACCGTCGCTCCCCGCTGCCAGTGGTCGTGCAGATTATGCTTTTTCATCCGCTCGCAGCTTTTTTGTTGTATGCTATACGTGTGTGTATAAGTGGCAGTGGATTTCATTATGAGAATGTGGCAGTCTGTACGTGACCACCCTCGTTATGATTGAACTGGATACTCGGGGGAGGGTGGCCGGCCGTCGGGGATGAAGATTCAGGGTCCACGAGTTGATAAATTTAAAATTTGTTCAATAATAATATTGATTTATACGAGATTGTTGAATACCCCTGCGCTAGAAACTTCACCATTGTTATCGACAGCGACAGACAATCGAAATTCGTCTAAGATTCGGTTCAATGCTAATTTTGACTAATTGTGGTTGTCTAGATATGCAGATAATTGCTGTTAATATATCTCAGCATCCCAAAGAACATTAAAACATAATACAATCGGCGCCATTAAATTGTATGATTTTCTTAATTATTATTGTTATTTATTGATCAATAAATCGGTTCATTTTTCAACTCTAGTAAATATATGACCTAAGAATATATATTTAATAATCGATAATTATCATTCACAATGATTTAAAAAATATATAAAGTGAATTTTAGAAATATCTTAATTTTTATGATGATATTTATCAATAATATATTAAATAAAAAGCTTTTGTGAGAGCAAAAAAAAACTGTTGTGATTCATTGATCACAAATATAATGTTAAAAATTTGGCATTTGCATTATTTTATATTTAAAACTCATATTTATTTATAAATAATTTCGGACAATGAACTGATTGCTTGAGAATCAATATATCATTTATAAAATATCTTAAAAATATTTTAATATTTATATTATGACTCTGAACATATTTTAATAGATTTATAAAAAAATGGCGCTAATTAACGAAAATATTCATGAAATCGTCGGTGTATTGAGTACTCGCGAAATTTACTGGCGCCTTTTTGATGCAGACTAAATAAGAATAAACTATTAAATATAATAATTTTGAATTGTTTTCTTTTATAAAGTCATAGCTTTGTATATTTACTAATTATTTTCATCATAAAAATAATTATTTTCGATTCAAGTAAAGCATAATATATTTTTCCGCGTAATTTATTAATACAAACAATATACTGTTTGCTAGAGAGTCAAAATATCATTTATAAAATGTCAAAATGATATCTTAATATTTGTTTTAGGACTTTGAACATATATTAATAAGGTAATAATAAAAATAGCTCTGATTAACGAAAATATTCACGAAATCATCGATGTATTAAACTTTGGGACCCCAAGTTTTTGATTTTTCTCGAATAACTCTTTTAATATAAATCCTACACGTCACAAACTTTTTGTATTTATCTAAAAAAATCTAAAGAATAAATATTATAAATAATATCTGATCTTTATTGTTCCCAATTGGGAAAAACAAACAATATTTGATTCTGTTGCCATTAGCGCGCTACTAAATGCGAGTGAAACGCGAGAGCTCAGTCTGCAGCGAGATATGCCGAGTGCGCTTGTCATTTACACGTCATATTGATTTGTTAAAAAATCCAAAATATCGACCAAATTATGAAGCATATCATGATTAGCTATTTTTATTATTAGAATAATCCATTTTAAAAAAAGAATTCATCAATATCTTGACTTGAAATGATTGGGGTCTCTGATAAACCCCCTTCGGACGTCTCGGTTGTTTTCGAGCCGCCGTCACGGATCGGTTAAATATTCGCGAAATTTATTAGCGTGTTTTAGACGCAGACTAAATTATATTTGTTTTTAAATCATATATTTGTATATTTACTAACTAGTTTCATCATAAAAATATTTATTTTAACCCTAATATTTTTTTACATCATTTATTAAAGACTAATTTAATAATTTGTTTGGCAATAATATTTCATTTAAGATTCTAAGAACATAAATGAATTCATTAACAGGAATAATGAACAATGGTTTTCAAAACTGTTTCAGATATTTCAAAAATTTTGTTTAGATGAATTTCTGAGATACAAAAAAGGTAATAAAATTTGCATTAAATTATGAATTTTTAGCTATTATATATAAAATAATACGCGTTTTGTGTTGAAATACTTAAAGAATATAAATAAATATACATCTTTAGTGCCATTATCTCAACAATCCCTAATCTCTGCTTCCATTCATCCACGTTTTCTTTTTTTTAATGTCTGCTTTCATTCTTTACAATGCGGCTAAACAAAGTTCGCTTCTATCTCTGTTTATTCGGTCATTAATTTTTATTGTTTCTCCCTCGCAAAATTCACAGCCCTGCGGTCTCCTTAAATATATTATGGCTTGATTTTATGGCTCATCCCTTATTCGACGGCGTCTCAAAACGTGTCTAAATCAGATTTTGTCAAAATTTGCATTTGAAAATGTTTATTGTGCCATTGATTCCGAGATATTCGCTATATACCGTACTGACAGAGTACATTTGGAGGGACCGACAGATCCTTTTAAAATTTATCTCATGCTCCCCAGAGACCAAGGACGATATCTCAGTAAACGTGGGTCAAATGGACCTTTGAAACGAGAGGCTTACAATTTACAAGTTTATTCCTGGAGAGTCCTGGAACCCTGCGGATTTTTTTTTGTTTAACGACACGGCAACATTGCCCGAATACAAATGATATTCAATCGCCGAAAAAGTGTGCCTATGCAAATTTTTCGTAGGCGACATCTGTGTGTTGTTTAAAGATTAAAAAAAATGTATATTAATTATTCCGTGACTATTCGGTTGGGGGATTTCATTCATGAATGAAGGGAGGGGGGTGTTATGCAAATTCGGCGCGTATAAAAATTGGGTCTATGCTAACAATGCAAACTGTTAATAATAAAAATGAATGTGTCGGGGTCGCGGGGAAGGTTGAGAGGATTCTGAGAAACATTCTCTTGTCCAATGGATTGTGCAATCGTTGCCTTTGACGTTTCGTTTCTTTTGTTTTCCCCGACTTTAACGAGGGAAAAGAAATGGGAGAGTTTTCGCTCGAAGGAAGCGTAAAGTTTCAAAGAAAGCGTCTTATCATGTGAAATTCCTGGTAGAGTAAACAATATAGTAACTGGATACTTATAGTTTATCGAAGATAATACAATAGGTGATGTCGGATAATTAAGATAGAAATATCTAATAAATAATTTATAGAGTATATGGTCGAAAATGTTACTGTTAATCTAAATCAAACAGCAATGTCATAAATAAATTACATACGCGGTCTTAAGCATACGAATATCGTGCAGGTTGTTATTATTTTATATGTATAATCTCAGGATCATATTTATAAAATGGAAGAATGAAATATTCTCAATCGATTTAATCTTTTCTGCCAACAACTTAAGATATAATCTTTATTCGCTGTTGACACCTGTTTGAATTTAGTATGCTTGACATTTTATTGAAAATACTTGGTATTCAGCTGTGCTCTGCGGTTATCTAAGCATATTTTCTAAGACAATTTAAACGTCAAAGTCATCTGATGTATTTTTTCTTGCCATTTTACAAGTATTTATTATTTATATTTATATTTTAGCAATAATAATTAATTATTTACTCATAGACAAGGGCGTTTCGTTCAAATACACTTCAGAGCTGCAGCACCCCCAAGCAAATTGATGAAAAATATATTTTTATATAATAAATAATATATATAAATGTGTCTATATATATTATATTTATAAAAATATAATTTAAATTTAAATTTAGTGTAATGTCACGCGGTGTAGAAGAAGAGCGCTATCTACTCGTTAGCGCTATCAGCGTCGTATACTGGATGAATGCGGGGTGGCAGCGGAGTAGGGGGGTCTCGCCGCTAAGCGCTGTGTTGCGCTGGAACTCGGGGCAGTACCGCGCGGTCCAAACTGAATTACTTTTGAAATATATTTTTTTTAATTTTCAATCTTCCGCAGCACCCCCAAATATTATACCCACGAGCCGCCACTGCTCGTAGATTTATTTTGAATTCATGGCTTTAGTTCTAATCATAAATTGAGTTTAAGTCTTGTACGTCTTAAGCTTATACTTATAGTATATTGTAATATTTTTTTAATGTTGAATAAATAACATAAATCAGAATAATCAGAAAAATAATATAGAGGACATGTTAAAAGTCGTGATGATTCTTTTAATCTTTTATTAAGTTTTTCGTAATTAATTAAATAATAAAATTAAGATTTAGTATTGAGGTCTAATCGGTGATAGTTAGGGATGATTAGAATATATCTTTTAAAAACCATCTGGATGCGATGGTAGAAAGCTTTAAATAAATCATCAATGACTTCTATAGAACTAGAGAACATCAAGGAAGATAGAGAGGGATAGCGCTATAAAAGAGGTCGTGCCCATTTTACCATATAACTCCAGAGATATAGCTGTGAAGAGATTGATTGGCTAAAAAGTCGTCTAGAAAAACAATAAAAATTAATAGAAGAATGATAATTTATTCGTCTTGGACAAGACAAAGAAGCTGTTGTGACTCTGCAACATTCGCAACTGGATTAGGTTGGGAGGTTCAGAATTGTTCCAGTTTGCTAAAGATAGACATTTATGGAAAAGGGACAAAGATCAATAGATCGGTTAAGCCCAAAAACAAAAAATGCACATATAGAAGACATTTCATAGGAATATTATTAATAATCAATAAGTATTATATTTTTAAGGACTTGGAAGTATTTAAAAAAAAATCCAAAAGAGATTAAATAAAGAACTGTCATTTTAATACCAGCAAGAGCAAATAATTAAGGTAAGGACAGAATGAATCTGCCGTGGATGATGGTGTTGTAAGTGTCATTTGAAAGAATTAACAAAATTATATGCCCGCATTTTTAAACTCAGTAAAAACTTAGTAAAAAAACATAATTGAGATGGCTGGTAGTATACAAATGGAACTTATTGATTTAAAATCAAATTCATCATCAAAGATTATATTTGACGAGCCCTTTTAAAATGAAAATATTTCTGACATGATTCATTTTCTAACATAAGCTAAACGTAAGAAGGTAGAAAATGTATAGCGCAACTGTATTCGTATGCGAAAAAAAATATATATTACATATATATATAAATTGTATGTAAAAGGTTGGCAACCTCTGTTATGGTGTATCACACTGTGTTTCGAGGTTAAAATTTGAATATACTTACATATAATCTTTTTCTGTTTCTTTTGGTACCTTACGAATTATCCTAGGATAACAAAGATGAGGTGAGAAGAGTGTGCACTTTTTTGTTATCAGGACTAAAAATAAAGAGGTCTGAGGCTATATGTTTATGAGTCAATTCTAATATTTTGTATATTTTAAAAGTTAAATTTAAAAAATGATATCTAAGTTCCAAAAAAGAACAGTCTACTCATCCCTCGATTTACGCGCTTTTTTAATATATTTGTTATTTAAAAAAAACCGTGTAAAAAAACCAGGGAACAATGCCATTTTTACCCAATTTTGAGGGAATAATTGAAGGAAATTTATATACACCTGATCAAGTATATAATCCCATTGAATCTGGATTATACGGAAAGAAAATGCTTAGCAGGACTTATTTATCCAAATCTCAAAAAACTGGTAGAGACTTTAACCCTTTACTGTAAAATTTTAGTGAAATCTATGAGTTACTCTCATTATATAATTTTTAGAAATTTATTAAAAGGGATATTCAATGGGACAATTAATAAGAAGCATCTGATATCCGATTAAAAAAAACACATTATGATGCAGGTTGTTTCCTAAAAAAATCTTTAGGGCCAATACGTCTGGCCCACAGATTGGAAAAGGCTAAGCATAAGATTGAGTGACAATATTATTATACCGCAATGCATCCGGCGATCAAGTTATGAAACCATTGCCATGATCATCTAAGCTCTCAGGCCCAGATCTTGAAGGGCCTAAACATGGAATATGTTTTTTTTAAATTGGAGAGAAAAAAAAGAAAGCTAAAATGACGTTTTCTATTTTTAAGGTATGATATATAAAAGAATTTTTCATTTAAAATACTTTTGCTTTTGGGTAATGGGCCCAATGTTGTAAACATAACGAATGTTCGTTGATATTAAGGAATTATTCTTCGGAGCTATAAAACCGGAAACATGGTGCTAAATATCGATCCCAATGGTGAACGTAGGTTAAAGATTCAACGAGAAATAAAATATATTTTTTTTTAAATATTGTGGGGGACCCGAAAGAAATCGCGCATTTTTTATAAACGTAAAATTTACGTTTTTTCATATTTCTTTTACATATTACTAAAAAAATCATTATTAGAAACTTCTTCACATCTTGCGGTTTCCGATTTTGAATCGAAATACTCGTTCAAGTAGTTTTTTACTAAAGTTATAGGAAATATGAAGGGTGTGGCAGAACCTCATTCCCTTTCCGTTGAACAATTGTAGATTTTTATTTTCTCGTTCAATCTTTTCAATTGTTCACAGGAAACATCTGCAGTATAGTATCGACCGGTTTTAATAATTCGTAATGAATTATTCCTCTTACATCCCACCAAATGCACAAAAGAACTTTTCGGAATATTAAACCAAGCTTAGGGGTCAGAACGGGAGTTTAATTCGGAAAACCCTATTGCGCTTTTCGACTTATGTTATCGTAAACGATCCATTTCTCATCTTCAGTCACAATTTGGTGTAAAAAGGATAGAATTCTTTATTGAATTTAAGAATTGCATATGTTTCCCGCTCTTCTTTGTTATCTTCGGATAGGACGTGCGGTGTTCAAATTCTCATTTTATTTGTTTTACCGATGCTGTAACTGTACAGAGATCCTTTCTCGACGGTTAATCGACGATCTTTGAAACCCAAATTGAGATCTAGGTGCTTTCAGCACAATAATATAAATTTTATTACTCATAAATAATGCTAAACAATAGTACTAAGCAATAAAAAAATTATAGCTATACATTATAAAATACGCGATTTCCTTATATCGGCATTTATATTCCTTTAATACCATGGTTTTTGAGCCATTTTTTAAAGCCATCCCTACATTTTGTATCGGCTCCATGTCTTTTCTTTTTTTTATGAGTGTTATTCCAAATAATGATTATTTATCCCATAATTTTTCGGGGTAATACTTATTATTTTTCCATGTGCACAAATTATTGCATCTTTAATATTTTTCAGATTTTTTTAGGGGTATTTTAATTCCAAATCGCTTTATTTTAAAAGAAAAGTGGTAATTAAAAGGCTTCAAAAATATGTAAATGATCCTAAACGATGTTTTTCAATCTCCCCAATTTTTTTTGGCTCGTACTTAACATTTTTCGATTGAATTTCATAATTGTAGGAAAAAAACGAGCTAAGCATACATCTGGCCGTGTATTGGTGTGCTCGTATTCCGGGCTGGAGGCTGGGGGCCGGAGCTGCACGCGGGCTCCCCCCGGCGCAGACAGGCGGGCTGGGCCTGCCGCCACTAGCGCGCGCCCTCCCGCGCCGCGCTCACGTGTCGCGACTCCTCCGCCGTCCGCGTACCGCGAGTTCGCCGCCACTGCCGCCACTGCCGCCACTGCCGTCCCTGTCCAAGTAAGTGCAACGCCGGCCATGCACCCGCCAACAAATGTCAAACACCAAATCATACGCTCACCACAATACGGAGCCACGCAAAATTCTACAAACGACACAAATCGCATCGCACGCGGCCACACGCTCGTTTACGATGCAAATTAATTTTCCATCGACACATAAAAAAACGCACAAACTACCCTTTCGACACATAACACACGAACAACAACCAAATATTTTTTTAATTATAAACGCGCGCGCGCGTTTAAAATAAATCATTTCATTACTGTTATCATGTAATTTTCAGATATTTTATTATATTATAAATGTATGTATATATATAAATGTGCCACGCCCACCGGACATATGTACGATATATTGCTGACGTATTGCATTGTTTATCTATGGCGCGATAGATAAAGGAAAATCGATGAATGTTGCTGAAAATCGTGAAAAATTCGTTGATATCTGTTGCGCGCATCGTTCGTCGGACGATTTAAAATAAATATGCAATAATTTCATCGAGAGACGAGGCGCCGTGTCGTGCAGCCGATAGTATTGATCGGTCGCATAAATTAACGAAACGGCGAGGGTCGGATTTTTTTCGCCGAAATCCGAGCGAGTGGGCGGGGTCCTCCCCGTCGCCGCCGTCGAATTGTTTCAGCACGACTCGGATTGCGCGTTTCAGTCAGGACTCTTTGGTCCGTCGACGTGGTGCGACCCCGCCCCGTTTCGCCCTGCCCACCGACGAACACCTGTGGCAAATATTTGTAGATGCAATAAAAATGCATAACACGATGCGAAAAAATACATCTTTAATAATAATATTTGCGCGCAGAGACGTCGGGGGAACGCATAATAATAATTATAATGGGACACATAGAGCCGGCTGTGCGTTTTTGATATAAATTTGATAAATCAAATAGTAGACGATAACCGGGACGGTGACAGCTGCAGCTCCCCTTGTGCATTTCTAACCCCAGATGCCCTTAACCCTTGGGCGCATTGTCGACAAATTTATAAAACACATATTTTTTACGATTATAAAACGTCCGAATCAAAACTAATCGCATCGACATCGTAAAAAAATGGCGTTTGCGTTCCAATTACGCGGCCGCCGCGAATTAATTATTCACGATGGCCGCCCACTAGTTCAAATCCTTCAATATTGTATGCCACAATGTTGACCATGTATCGTAGGTATTGAGTCCCTTGGGGGGCGAAATTACGTTCGCCCGTCCCGCGAATTGCGTATATTTCGTCAATTAAATGATTAAACATTTTGTGTGTCCGGGAATTTATTGAACGCCCCGCCGATCCGCACATGCGATTCGAACGAATTTTTGGCGAATAAGTTTTGTCAATGTTGACATAGCGACCTTCTTCGCCTAGCGCAATCGCTCCGATGTTGAGAAATGCGAATAATTCTAGATTAATGTTATCCTGACTATCGTCTCAAACTTGACCCCGTTCCATCCCGGCTGGGGCCTATGACATTGCTCGAAGCCCTACGACGGTAACAAAGGTAAAACCCTCCCCCCCATCGCCGCATTATGCACGCAAAAATGCGCATATTTTTCACGGACGTTGAGCAATTCCGTTTTATGTATTTTTTTCATTATTATTCGACCCCTGCGGCGGCGAGGGGGCCCGTCAGATTCTTAGGGGTCGTAGGTTGTCGGGCGAAAGTAAAAGTCTAATTAGCGAGCCGTTCGCCGTTACGTGGCTCGCGAATTCTATGTATATCCACAATTGGTATTATTGAATTTTTCTCTCCCTTGAGCCGAAATAAATGAAAAGAAACGAAGAATTTAACATCGCACACTTCCACTCCAGAGGTGAGTGGATGTGTGCGTGTCCAGAAGTTGCGTGCTCGAGCTTCAACCCCTCTTCTAGACACACCACTTCAACTCCCGACACTTTTTCATACGGGCGACGATAAAATCAACCACTGCCTCTAAATAAATCATCTTCATTGTTTTTGCCCGGTCAGTAAACAGCAGTTTACTGTCGGTTTCAATGGAATTTGCATAAAACGGTTTCCTCCGCGCTGATTTATTTCGACGTCCATTCCGGCTTTATTCAATATTATCAAAATAAAATATAAAATCGACGAGCTTTGACTTTTAATAGCCGTCGAGCTGAAAAAAGAATGGTAAATATCTATCATTACACCGAAAATGGTGTGGGCCCGACTATTAATTCGGAATGTCACACAATTCGAATCGAAACGATCATCAAAAATGTCATAGTTACAAGCGCGTTCAAACATTGTCCGCCATCTAACCCTCGACGAACCGCTCGGGGTCCACAATCGATGTGTAAAATCAAAGAACGCGGCAGCCAAATCAAACGGAAACCCGACTTCAAAGCGGCGCCGATTAATATGTCCGAAATATAAATAACGGACTTCAAAAAGATGACCAAAATAACACGAATACGCGTCAGCTGTGGTCGAATCGCGCCGGTTGCGTTTCGCACCACCAATTTTTTATTAGGGGTTGCCCCGAATTTTCACAAGAAGTAAAAAAAAAAACGGGTCAACGACCTCGATAGCTTCTCTAGACCCCAATGTTAATAATACCAAAGGGGGCATATGCCATTGTGATATGCAATAGTGCATATATTGCAATTTCGGGGGTACATATATTAAATAACCGAAAAAATAATATTTAACTCGATAAAATGTTAAATTATGAATGAACACGCGTCTCGTTTTCATTAATTCATATGATGAATGAATCGCATATTTATTCGCGGCGTTGTGCAAAGTAACCCCGATTAGCCGTTGTTACTTTGCGCCAACGAAAGCGGCGCATTAAAATCGCATCGCTGCGTTATCTGTCGTCGCTATTGCCCAATAGATTGGCCGATACAATAATCGATCAGATATCGGGGTTAGAGCAGTGACAGCGTGCGATTATCGACGGCTCCGGCCGAGTCGGGAGGGGGTCGTCAGCGACCCCATAAGCACTCGGGAGCCCCGCAGGCGACAGGGTGTCTCCCCGAAGGACGAGCACCCCAACTATATTATCCCAAACCTACCCCAACACTAGCTCGAGGGTCACTCACTAATAAAAGACTAGCCGGAAAGCAGCACGCTTCCCTGCCATATCTTCAGAATGCAGGGGGGTGAAACGCTTTTTTGTTTTATCCCAAAAAAGGGTTGAAAATATAGGGCTAGATAAAATGCATATTTCGCACGGCGATGCATTGCAATTAAATGTTCCATACATATATAAATAATCAATTTCGATTCGCCAGAACTTTTATCGCCTCAATTAATATATATTTTTTCCGCGTACATATTTTTTTTAGCTCAATTTAAATTTTAAATATGGCATTTTCTTTGAGAATTTTTTATTTACAACACGTCGATTAGTTTCTCGGAAAAAAGCACGGTGCAACGTAATGTATCGTGTTTGGATCTGGTATCGACGTGTCTACCCGACGGGTTTACGGCCTCGTGTCTTGTCCGATTACGAAAATAGTCCTGAACTTTAAAACGAAAAGGTCATAAATATGCGCGAATGACACGAAAATTTGCGGCCGATCGAATCGAATCTATCGGAAAAATATCACTGGCGAAACGCTCAACAAGTTGAACGCCGACGGCCGCCGCCGCCATTTGCAAAAAAATATTTATATTCACTTGTTTTTGAACGTCTTCTTTTTCTTAGTCGATTTAATTATTTGTTCCTTTTTTGGTGATGTATCCATCGGTTTCGTGACTCGATGTAATTGCGCTTATTAATATATATATATATATATGTATATGTGTACACACGGGGCTGATCTATTTCTGTGATATGTCTCATTGTATGACGCATTGGCATTAATGACAGGTAAGTGGGTTGATTGACTGGCCACCATGTTTGTTTTGGGCTCGGACATGGCCATCTTGTATCACACGGCGAATGCAAATCGATCGCCCCGAAAAAAAAATACACGTAAAAAAACACGTCTATTTCACGAAATATATTCATGTTAATATCTTTATTTTTTCAGATCGGGCACGGCTCGCATACGTTGCGGGGTACACGTGGTGGATGCATCGGCGTCGCGTCGATTTTAATTGATGTGCGCATGCGCCAAGCGCCCCCCACCCCTTTTCGTCTCCCTTCAATTTCAGACCTGAAACCAACCCCCATGTCGGTTTATTTACAGTCTAGTCGTAGACGTGACGGGTTCTATGCAAATCGAACACTAATTAGTATCATCGCGAGTGTATGTGCAAAAATAATAGTGATGCAGAACACGTGATTGTGATAATAGTTATACGAAACTACGAATAATAATTTGGTGCCATTAGCATTTATTCGATTTTATGACTATATTAGTGATTTTTGTGAGCTGCGATTATATCTCGACCCCCTTCGAATAAATACATGTTTGTATATTCCCCCTTTTATACCATGGAACGAGGCTTCTGACGTCAGTCTACACGTGATTTCACAGCTGATAGACAGACACCATGCCGGCGATAACGGTCTGTGCAACACTGATAGATTAAGTTTTATCGATAGCAAATTAATTGTGAGCTGCTTTTAAATATTTAAAAATCGTCTTAATTGCGCGTAACAGGTGATTTAAATAAATAATTAATTCGATAATAATACAAAAATGACATCTGTGATTTAATGGCTAAATTAATTCATCGCGGATTCGAACCTCGAATGTTAAATAATTTGTTTCAGCATATTACATTACGAGTCTTTCTCCTCGTGTTCACTGGTTGCGCCTTTATGTTATATTATTTTTCATAAGGCACGCGGTGAATGCCAAGAGCAGACTTTATACGACAGAATTTAAAATAAATCCATGTACAGCATCTATAAAAAATAAATATATTTATTTGATAAAATAATAAAATAATTCAACATGAACCTGTTATATTGTTCGCAAAAAGCAGTGGCGATTTTTTATTTGATTTATGTATATATTTGCAATTTTTGTTAGATTTTAGATTAACACGCCGTATCAATTCTCGTGATTGCAGCAGTCAAACAACATTGACTGTGGTCAGTTCTTGGTTGGATGACCGCCATCGAATACTTTTATACCCTCATAATAATAATCATCATCAGAGCACACTGGAAGCAAAAATAATTTGATCAAATTGAATACTTTTATAACATTGTTATGAATTAAAATGTAATATATGTTTCCATATATGTATATGCAGCAATATTTTTTAAATTAAATAAAAAAAATATGTTGTTTGTTATGTTTTTGTGCTTATTTATTACATGTTCCTTACGTCGTTAAATATGACATATACGCCATCTTGAATATTGAAAACAAATGAACACCAATAAAATTGTTCTTGGCCCAAACGCCGTAAAAAGCGAACAATAAAATTAAGATCAAAATGCGAGCATGTTTTTTTCATATTTGCAACGTATGATATATTTATGTAAATATACATACATATATTTGTCTAGGGACAAATATATTACATTTGAATTCGCCCCGAAGCAATAATATATGGTAAATACGGACGATATGAAATCTATGGGGAACCAAAAGGGACCCCTCGATTGAACATCCCTGAAGCGTTAGCACCGCAAGGGTTAATTTGAATATTTGATTACGTCGTCTACTGTATTTGTTCTCGCGTATAATACAATATATTCTCGTTTTGTATTGTACCACCCGAATATAACAATGGCGATACAAAATCGCGTTTGCATATTTCATGGGGATTTATTTTGGGCACGTTCTAGCCGAAATAAATGCGATTATTAATTAAAATGGAAAACAGAAATCGTTAGTATTATATGGAACCAGAAACAGCACATAACCGAATGGTAAGAAGAATAAATGAACACATAAGAATAAAACATATCATCAAACCAATAATAATCGCCTAGTTATGCAAATATACATTAAACTACGCCTTCTAATAATCGATCTACACATTAAAAAGCTTATTCATCATAATTAGAAATGTAAATATAGCCGAGTGATAGTGAAAATTAGTCACTCATATTAGATGAGTAACTGTAAAACACATTTAAGACGTAGAATTAAATAAGTATTTATATAAAGTAGGACAAATTAGCTAAAATTTTTTAAAAAAATAGAAAAAGCATAGATGATCTTAGAAAAATAAATACATTTTGATGAGATTAATGTAGTTATCGTAGCAATATTGGGCGTGGTCAGTACTAGATCATATCAAAAACGTTAAAAATATATCTTTTGACACGAAAAGCGGAATATATAGCCTTAAACTATAATTGGCAGCATCGCTTGGCGTTGATAGATGGATTCTTGGAGCAAATCCCATTGAAATTGTCAATTGGGGGGTGGTGAGGGCGAGAAGTCGACATCTGCGCGTGACCGGCCAGTGGGCGGATCCCTCCCTGGCTGGGCGGACTGAATTTTTGTCCAAATCCGCCCCTGACAAGTCCAAAATGTCAAAGGGACCCTTTTCGACAGGCCCAAATGGTCCTCTTTGAAATAAACGCGACCGTACTCATTCCGACAAGAGTCCAATAAAGAGTAGAGAGTGCGAGGGCAGCGGCGATTACGAAGGTCCTATCTACCGTAGGATTCTTTGACTTTGAGCTTTATTTTAAATAAAAATAATGGAAAAATATATTCGCACCGCAAGCGTTTAAATAAATGGAAATGGAAATTATACTATATTTTTTTTAATAGTATAGTATAAATAATCATCTTCTAATAAGAATATTTAAGAAAAAAGACGAGAACAATACTATATAATAATAAATAGTTTGCGGTATAAATATGCAAAAGATTTACATATAAAAATAATTATAAATAACATACATATACGATTAAATTAAATTATAATTAGATTTTTTTATTTCGTGGACAATATAAAATAACAAATACACTCGTCACTGACGTATCTTGTCATTGGTAGCCATATTGAAAGCTTCGTTTATTTACTTAAAATGGCCTCCGTATTCGCCGGATATAATATATTACGAGCTCTTACTATTCCGCATAATGAAAATAAATACGAAAGAATAACGTTTTTCTGGCATTGAGGATAAAATTATTAAGACTCTTCAAAGAAACTAAACGCAATACTGAAAATTGAGTTTCAGAAGTGCTTCGAATATTATTATATAAGTATTATATATTTAAAATGAACAAAATTAACAACCATTTTCTGAGAAAACGAAAATTTCACACTAATTTTCTTATACGCTACTCTGAATATAAATTCTTTTCAGTATAATTAATGTAAACTCTGACTTTTTGAAAGATTTTTTATACATGATTTCATTATATTCATAATAATATTAATACTTAAATGCTTTTTTAAATGAATATATACATAATACAGCAGATATTTTAATAAAATCGACTCATACTTGTAATAATATTTTATTATTAAACCACACGTCTTCAGTTTTCTATTTAGTGGAGATGCAACAGATATTTTATAATCCTCAGTATGGAAAATAAGCTCAGACTTTTAAGAATATGAAGATGGACGCTTAATAAATATTATAATATAAAGAAGACTGTACAAAATCGAATCAGATTTTCAATTGAAAATGAAACCTTTGAAATGTTATTTATTCATGTCGATCAATGATTAAATCAGATTCAATTGATTGAAATGAAGTTTTAAGACCTCTATCTTAGACATAATAATAATAAAATATACTGAATAATATTCAAGATATCATAAAATCAATTTCTTTGAATCCGTATATACTTATTAATAATGTCATAAGCACATTATATTATTAAATCAGGCATAAATATGTTATTAGATTGACTGTTGATTTCTTTTGTGCCACAAATGAAATAATGGTGTGTATAAACAAATAGTACAGTATACCTTAGCATACTTTTTCAGGTATATAAATAATTCATTCGCAGAGTCAACGCAACGTAGATTGCCTCGCTATGATAATATTTGAGTTTTCTATTGGTTTTACGTAGTGCTTGGCAAACAGGCTGGTCCTGGTGAAGTTTGCACTGCGAGAAAAACCATTCCATTCCACACTATTGGCAGCTGGTTTTAATAATGGAAAAATTAAAAATGGCCGAATCAAAGCCGTGCATATTGTTTCGGCCAATTAATGCAAATGCCAAAGGGCTTCGCGAATAATACAAATTATAACCAATACTTGGAAAAACAGAAATTGACGTCGGAAAACTTTTGTGTCCCATTCGGCCCGGGGCTCACTACCAGAGATTGGGGTGATTGATTACATTTGTTGTAAACTGAATTATTTTGCGAGAACTCCTCCGTCTGTTCTGATAATTTTGATTGACGTAATGAAATTTTCTCTCCGGGGGCACCGCCAGAAAAGCAAAAAAAGGCATTAAGAACTCGGAATATTAAAAAGTTGCCAGGAGATATTGCCGCTGTGTCGGTGTGTGTGTGTGTGTGTCTATGTGTGGAGAATGAATAATTGGAGTTTGGCACGGGGGTGTAGAAGGAATTGGAGTCCAAGTGCTTTTTTGTGGATGCAATAAAAACCGATGGAATAAATTAAATTTTACGCCGCTCACGGTGATCGAATCTGTAATGCAAATAGAATCTGGGAGGAAAAATTAAATTAAACAAATCTATTCCGAGTTTCGGGATATTTTTACAGATAATATAACAGACTGTGACTTGTTGCATTTGTTCTATTAACATATAAAACAAAACAACAACATAAACTGATAATTATATAT
>JAGXCT010031283.1:0-21812 GCA_022495035.1 Philopotamus ludificatus
TGATTTGAGAGATAAATTACACAATACGTTTATTAAGATTAAAGACAAGAGCATAAAAGCTGATTTAATATTTGCTACGAAAAAATCGTTTAAATATTAAACCTAATTTATGCTGTATTATCACGAATTCTTTTAATTTTTTCATTAACGTAAAAAAAATATATAACAAAAGCAGATAATGGATTCAGAGAACCATTCAGTGTACATCTTTGTTATAACAGCAGAGGAGATATTTCATATTGAACACGTCAGACAAATACGGAAAATTTCGCCATACATTAAATTAATATAAATATGATTAATAATCACACCAGCAATTCCAATCACAATATTGAACGAGTGAAAATAGTGGAAGGCCTTACGAATATTTTTCGTGGATCAAAGATAAGAATATATTTTTGCCGAGGAGAATGGGAGTTGGCAAAATATTCGTTATCGCACTTCACAATATATTTTGTATGAGAGCCAGAACAATGGCAAACAACCGCCGTAGGCAAGAATAATAGGAACCTTTCCCATTGACATAATCCATGGAATTGATTGAGTGCAAACAGGAATGTGTGTGGTACCCAAAGTCAATCTGAGATATTTTAATCAAGAAATGTATGGAGTCTGACTGCTGTGGAATTCCGACCCTCGTTCTATATATTTATTGCGCACACATATCTCATTGTATATTTTCATTGAAGAAAATTTTTGGAATTTTCACATACAACGTGTAATTAAATTCATTTAAAACGTTAATTAATACAATCGAGCGATGATAGAATCCCATTATATCTCGGCTCCATTGTAATCTCCACTATAAATTTCAATTTTGGATTTATTTAAGAAGCACATTTATCTAATATAGACACGTCTATATTTTTTTTCGCTAATGCATTGCCGATAATACGGCCGTCGAGAACAAAGATAAAAATCTGCGATCACATTTCGATGAAGAATGATCTTTCAAAAATTGTGCCCAGTGCCCGAAAATATGGAAAAAAAAATACATAGAATATGTCTCGAACACGTTCAACATTAAGTTTATCCATAGAAAATTTATAGCCCCGAAAGAAACTTGTCATCACTTTATTATATAAATTGCGAAAAAATATCATATCGCAAACATCTTCAAATTTATTATCTGGTATTATTTTCACGGAGTAATTTTCATTTATATAAATCGCCACTGAATATAATAATATTGTTGATCAGGCGAAAAACTAATTTTCTTTTGATAGCACTAGTTATCTGTGTAGATTCTATTATAATATCAAATTAAAACGTGCCGATATAATTCGCGATGCTCTATGCATTAAATATTAATGTATTCAAATTATATTATATATCGTTTTGCATGGAAAAGTTTTCTTTTGAAATTAATTATGTAATTTTTTTTATCATAATCTTTCACTTTGATACGCTTAGAAGACCAAGTTTGAAGAGCGCGGGATGAAATTCGGATTTAATATGAAGATGCGAGTATTACGATATCATTTATATGAAAAAAATAATTAAAATGTACGAGATCCTTTGATGAAACTTTTCCGTATCATCGTACATCATATGATCTGTAATATTTTAATTAAATTAGTATTTGAATTTATTATTTTTTATGCATTGCTTCTTAAAGTCTAAATATTTAAAGAGAACTACATTAATAATCTTTTACATGGAAGATTTAATATACTAATGATTTAACGCAGAGCTTTTAAATAAATAAAATACTGTATATATTAATCAATTGTATGTATGAAATAATATTTACCGTGATTTTATATTTTTTGCCTTTAATTTCCAATTAAAAAAAATATAATCACGTTATTTTCTGTGATAACGTTATTTTCTGCTTGAGCTTTGTATTAACAAACTTTAGAGATTTTCCTTAATATATTTGGAAACCTGAAGTATTTTAGCAACTCCAATAAAAATAAATAATAACTAGGAAGATTATTAACACCTTTGGAATTTTTAAAAAGCTATTTAATAATATTCTAGCCAGGTTTTTATAAATCCATAAAGAATTATTATCTAAACATACCATTGGCAACAGTTTTCATAACTCAATGATAGTGATTATAAGAGAAAAGTTAATCTTTTTTGACAAATAATATCGTTTATTGTTTTTTTAATTATAATGTTATTTTTTTACTTTTAAGTAAAAATTAAAACAAGCAAAACACATAACGATAGTTACTAGTGTCAAGATAAGACATTAGTAAAACACAAATCGAAAATAATTATGAGAATCGAACCTGACGAATAATATCAAGTGTATATTAAAACAATATTATTTATTTTATTATTATTTACTCATAAAAAAGTTATGGTTTTAATTATTATTTTAAAATAATATGAAAACTTTTCAGAAATTCCCTTACAAAAAATATAATTAATTATTTCACTTCTCTTATAATACGTGATTTAAGATATTTTTCATGAAAAAGACATAAATTTTACTTATTAATTTAAACTTATAAATAATTAATAACACATTTATATATATTTTCTCTCCATAATTACTTTAAACTTTAAATAACAGTGCTTAAAAATAAACTTATCCATCACGGCGGCTCAAAAATAACCTCGTCATCCGAAGGGGGTCTCTTAGATACCCCTAGCATTTAGATATTTTAGATTTTTTAACTAATCTATATGACGCTTAAATGATATCGCTCTTGTCTCGCCGCAGACTGAGCTTTAGTCGCACGTTTCACTAGCACTCGGCACATCGTACCGGATGCGACGAGAAACAACATCGCGTGTTACAGCAGAAAATATTGTTTTTATTTTTTTTCGCAATTGCAAACAATAAAGGTCAATGATTATTTTTAGTATTTATACATTAGACTTTTTCAGACAAATACAAAAAAATGGCAAGTAGGATTTATATTTAAAGAGTTATTCGAGAAGGCTAATTCAGACTAATAAATTAGTTTTAATATATATATAAATGTAAATACATTATTCTAATGTTATACTTTAATGTAAATAATATTTTATTTTTATTGTCGACGTATAAAGGTTTGTTTTATTTTCCGAAAGCTCATTTTTGGAATATGGCCATAAAATTGCCAGTTAAAGGCATAATGCCAAATTTGAACAACTACATCATACTTATCGATGGATTATGCAAATTTGAAATGTGCTACAAACCAACATTATCATGAGTCTTAAAGATTTATAGATCGATCGATATTTACTTGTTGAATCGTTTTTTTAATTAAAAAATGTATTAATAATTATATTATCATATCCGTGCCAATAAAAAAAAATAATGGATGATAACCTATATATGTTGTTTATTTTTGTTACTTCTTAAATAAATTATTTATTTAAATACAGTGGCGGCTCGTGTAATAATAAAATAAGTGACAATTGTCACGTGGCTCAAAGAAGCTATGAGTCAGTATGGTTGCAGCGAGTCTCAGCCGACACGGCGCTCAGCGTTGAGACCCTTCCCCCGCACTCCGGTACCGGCCCGCATCCGTTCAATACCCGACCCTGGTAGCACTGACAAGTAAATAGCGCTCTTTCACTACATCACGAGAAGTAACATTGCCCGCGTAGGGCCGTGAGCTAGTCACCTTGCCCATTACAATGGGATATCCCCAGGGATCGGTCCTTGGACCTTTACTCTGGAATGTACTCTTCGATGGGGTCCTCAGACTGCCCCTCTCGGCCGAATGTGAGATGATTGGATACGCTGATGGCGTCCTGGTGCTAATAAGTAGCAACACCAGAATCCACCTAGAACACCAAGTCAATGACCTGTTACAAAAAATGATGCCTGGGGCAAAAACAATAGACTTAAGTTTGCACCTTTCAAATGCTTTTGTGTTCTTATCAAAGGCCACCTCAAACAGTCTTCCTGCGTTGGTTTCTCACGGCACCATACCTTCACGTTTCGTGAATCCGGCCGATACCTTAGGATAACCCTTGACTTGAACCTAGGCATGCTGTGCCACACGAGACTCATCATGGAGAGGGCCAAACATGCAATTGGATGCTTCAGCAGATTTGCTGGGCAGGATGGGGTCTGAATCACAGGATCATAAGACGATACTAATCGATCTTTGTCCCGGTCGTCACGTATGCAGAAAATTTCTGGGCCCACTGGTCTTCCAGCTCTGCAATTAACCGCCGACTACTATCGGGGCAAAGATTACCTCTACTTATGATAACCAAAGCCTATAGAACCTCCTCCACTGCGGCCCTTACGGTACTAGCAGGAATCCTGCCGCTGGATCTAGAGCTACAAGTACGAGCTACACTCTGGTTGACCTATAGGGGATTCGAGGCCCTGGTCGGAGACCACATCATCGTACCACCCGCGGATCTCTCCCAAGACTGGTCACCTCATAGAGCAGCCATTTCCGCATGGAAGAAGCACTGGTCACAAGAGACTACTGGCCGACTTAGTTTTTTGTAGTTTCCCGACGTGCAAAAGCGCATGTCTATGCCATGGATCGAACCACCGTGTGTCCCAGTTCATCCTAGGCCATGGTGCCTTCAACGCCAAGCTGCATCAACTTGGCCTCAAAGACAATCCTGGTTGTGACTTTTGCGAGTGCGACGAACAAATTTCGGATCATATCCTCTGGACGTGCCCGGAGCTCGACTCCACAAGGAAAACCATGCTAGATGCAGTCAGGCTGGCCCCTGATCCTATCGGTCATCGAGACTTGATCTCAAGCGGCACTGCTTTCAGGGCCTTTACGGTCTTCGCTGACCTGGCCGGAGCGAGAATCGCATCCCTAAACCCCAACCCTTAGCCCACATAGGCACGATCTATCAGCTTTCCTTTGGGCTGCAAAGCTTACTGACTGTCGTCATGTAGCCCCTTAAAGGTAGGCTATACTTAGTCGTAACACAGAAGGGGCCTTAAAATATACTTAAATTATACTGTAATGTACCCTGATCATCATTATGTAAAAATGATAGAACATATTGTTCATTGTCTTTTAGCTGCTAAATAAAAAATATTGCCCGAGTAGGCATCGACCAGATTAATAAATATAAATTATATTTATATTTTTGTTTATACTTAATACATATATGGTTCCTCAGTTTGTTAGGGGGTGCTGCGGCTCTGCGTGTATATAGACGAGCTGTCTCTGTTTAAATATATTTTTTTTGACTAGATATGACATTGTTTATGATTATCGTAGCAGAGTCATCGGCGTTTAATAGCTACTGAGCCAATAATAATGTATAATAAATTTTCTTAAACAATGTTTAGAATAATATCTGACTGTATCCATATCCGAGTTATGGTCTGGTAAGCCCTAATCAATGCCGTACACTCAGCAGTGCTTATGTACAGTGCTTTATTCGCGAGAAATGTATATAAGGGATAAGACCCTCGTCAACTTGTACGAGCGTTTGCTAGAAAAACTTAATCCATGGCGGCACAATGTTTATGGACAATTTCAGACATTATAGCAATTAATTATATTACTGTAGAAAAATAAAAAAAATACATATATTATCTGGAGATGTGCGGATTTGGAGTATATTGATTTTAAATCAAAACCCACTCGCACGTAACATATATTTAGATAGACATCAGAGGTGAAGCCATCACTACTTGAAAACCCCTGTCAGTTAACAAGACGGAAATTTGATCCTCGAAACCTCGTTCGACTCATACGTTATTATATCTCTGGATTATTATTAGTTTTCGGATAATTAAGGTTACCATGGCGCTAGACCCCAAATTTAACAAAATACGACCCCAAATATTTTAATATAATTACATTGGGTCAAAATTATTTATTTGCGAGCGGGTTTTACGACCTGTAAAGTGTGTTTAATATAAAATCAGCGTATTTTTTAATTACCCTAATGCACGCCAATTCCGTAATTGCTTCGATTAATAACGCCATTTTTTTTATTTTTATTTTGAAAGCTCCTGTTTAGCGAGACGGAAAAATGTGTCGTATTCGATGTCCGTTTAAGCAATATCAGAGGGTTTTTAAAACTTTTTTTTTCTGTGCACATACATGGAATTTTTGTCAGTGTTGCAAAGTTTACCACCTCCGCGTCCCTGGGGTGAAATTTTCGCGCCAAAAGTAGTTTTTGCAAAGGCGTTTCGCTTTAAGGCCCACATACTTATTTCATAAAGTTGCTTTCGCCATAACTTTCAAACACACTTTCTTTTTATACTTGACGTACATTACCCTCAATAGACTTGGGTGACCATTAAAACGTATTTCTAATTAATTATATATATATGGAATTGAAACGGTAATCTCGGACGAAACTATTTAAGCTTTACAGGTAAAATATATGGATAAAGTTTTTCGAATAAAAATTGCATATATATTAATATTTATGATATTAAGAATTTAAATTTCAAATTAAGAGAGCTTTGCAAAGCATAGGTTTATTATATTATTAATCATAAATTTAAACTGACGTATATTGCAAAATCATAGTGTGAGAATATACATAAAACTTAAATGCTCTTATAAATGTATAAATATTATTTTATACATAAGTCATTGTAATATCAAGTTTAATCGACATACTAATTAATTATTAATGTTATTATATTTATTACGATCAGCTTCACAATATAAATAAATGATTTATGGAAATAGAAATTTCAATTTAATTTATTACAGGATTTCTAACGCCCTACTTAGTTTTACCTTACCTTTTTAAATAGATTACTCTTATTCAAATATAATTCTGACGTTCTGTAAAGGCTCCACCTATATACGGTATTTTAAATTATCACAGTGGCTCAACAAGCGTCGTCCAAAGGGGGTCTATCATAGACCCCAAGCATTTCAAGTCAATTTACTGATGAATACTTCATCGATTTTTTTTAAATGGATTATTATAATAACTAAAATAGTTATGCATGATATGCTTTATTAGTTAGTCCATATTTTAGATTTCTTTAATTATAAATATGAGGCGTAAATGACAATGCTCTCGGCGATGTCTCGCCGCAGACTGAGATCTCGCAGCACGTTTCACATGCACTCGGCTCATCGTAACGAATGCGAGCGAGAAAAAACATGAGGCCCAGAGCTACGGAAGCAAATATTATTGCTTTTAATTTATTTTCGCAATTGCAGACAATAAAAGACAATGTTTATTTATAATATGTATTCTTCAGAGTTTTTTTAGACAAATACAAAATGTTTGTGATATGTAAGATTAATGTTTTTCGATAAAACTCAAAAAGTTGGGGTCACCAATATACCCCATCGGCACGCATAATACAGTAAAGAAAAAAATCTACAGTAGTACAAGTATACAGTTCCAGGTAAAGTTGTTTTGAACCAGTTTGTGTTTTTTTTAAATTAAAAGACAAAGTTAAATGCTTTATGTATTGTTTTTGTTTTATTTATAAAAATAATATGAAAGTCTAGTTATCTATATAGAGGATTTTAATAGTTTAGTCTCTATCTAGGCACTATAGAAGGGTTGACTGTGTATATAATATACTTTATTTTAACCGTTCGCTCTGATTTTACCTAGTTTTTTTCTCGAGATCAACTCTTTTTCATGATTATTTTATAAAAAAAAATTGGGATTACAAGAAAGATTACAAAATCAGATGCTGAATAACGAAAATTTATTACAATTACTACAATATCTATTTTTTAAGATAATAACAGGATAAAAAGATTTTAAATATGCACAAAACTTTAAAGTTATTTGTCGACAACAAAATATAATATATAGATTTCGTTTAATTTAGAAAACGTTTACTACCCATTATTTTTTTATAATTACCTAGACTTCTATAAGACGGGTTTCTATATTGTGGTTCCTATCTCTGTACAATAGGAGTGTGAAATTTTAAAATCATTGGTTTTTTAAGAAAAATGTAATGATTCACTAACTACAATTTTAAATCATAAATTAAAAAAAAGAATGTTAATTTTGCTATAAAACTCATACTGATAGTGATAAATTATAGAAAAAATATAGAGGCTTTTGCTCATTGCCTACGGGGGTCATAAATTCCACTTCCAAAGCGTTTTTGTGTATGGCCGGGGCGCGTACTTCACACGCTAACCGACACTACGTGTCTGATAGGCTGTAACTTTTACAACGTTTTGTTTATTCAAATATTTTTTTCGCAATTATCAATTATCTTGAAAGTTGTAGGAATTAAAAAAAAAATCAGATCTTGAAGAGATTTTATAAAACCATTTATTCGAAATATTTTTAAGACTCTTTTACCAATATATAATTGTGTATAGAAATTTGACGACTTTTGGCAATAATTAAACGTTTAATATTTACTGCAAAATAAACACATTATTTATTCAACATACAAAAGGCCATGTTCAAATCATGTTTTATAAAAAAATCAATTCGGTCCGTTTCTAACAACGTTTGGTGACCCCTGCTATAAGATATAAATATTTTATAGCGTTTATTATTCAGTAGATGTTAAAGTTCACATAGTTCACAATTTTCGAATTAATATCTTCATTAATAACAGAGTTATTATTTTTGTAAAAAAATATGTTTTACCAAATTTTCCCGGACGCGCCCCGCTCCAGCGCATATTTGACCGCGATTCGCCCCGTAGACAACGTGTTAAGATCACGTCTAGAGACATAATGTTATTATTTATTATTATAATACAATTCGGCGTTAATTACTAAGGTAATCACCGCTTTATTATTTTTTTATTAATTTGAAATTTAAATGCAATGTCCTATGTTTCTTATTATCAAGTAAATAATAAAGTTTTTATTAATATAAGTCGAAGAAAAGCCGTCCAAGTAAAGGATATTAAATGTATAATTTGACAAAGCAATATTTCGAATAGCCATGGTCACCCTAAAGCTTTCGTGGGTATCGTAAGTTTTGGAAAGCCGTCAAAGAAAGTGGTCAAGTTTGAAAACAGCTCGAAGCATAATCGCTACGAGTACATAGAATTATAACTTGGGCAAAGATACGTAGATGTGTTGGTAACAACTCTCTCAAAACTAGGTAAATAAAAAGGTCTCCGAATAAAATAATTTAAATATATATATAAGAAAATCAGATAATATCTTGTATCATTTCATGAAATTGCCGTAAAAATTTTCAACTGAAAACCTCTCAGCACGAGACAATGGACCGTGAAAATGGCTTGTTTTGTTTACTCGTTGTGCTCCTGAAAAAATCTCTTTGTTTTTTTCTGCCATACGAATAGATATTCGTCACAGGTTGAGGAAAAAAGAATTTCATAAAATAAGAACTGAATTAAAATCGTAGCCCGAGTACAATTTGCGTTGAATTTTATACCGAAGAGGATATAAATTAAAACTCACTGATGTGCAAATACGCCATTTTTACAGACGAACACCCGGAAAAGTGAATTATTTTATAGCGCAACATTTTTTTTAATGGAAACATAATAATTACGCCTCGGATCTCATAATAAAATTAATCATTGTAATGGCGCCAATAAGTTTTAATAGATTTTTTCTTCGGGTAACGGCTCTATCGCAGTGGCTGCCATTCTAAAGTGACGTAAGCCATTTATTTTCAGTCTCTAAATGGAAAATCTCTCTCGCAATGGAAAAATATATTATGTAACACGTGTTATAATGATCCCGAATCGTAATGGCGACATAATCTGAATACAATTATTTAAATCCGTGTATACATTAATCATCATCTGTAGCACTCTGCATTAGTATCCGAGTATCATCCCACAAATGTAAATAATTCCGTATCGGTTGTAACGAATTAAAATCATAATCCTAAGATCTCGATTTTTTTATTCATTTAAATAAATATATTTTAATCTATTTTATTTAAATAAATATTTTCCCTTTTTTCGGCGAGCGTAAATAACAATTTTTATATATATTTTTCTTTCATACAGCCGTATATATATTTTTTTCAGTTGCCTCTGTTTTTTTAATCGCATTTTTTTCATCACGCAAGATGATTGATTTCTTTTTTTTGTACCAAGTTAAGGATCTCTCTTTGTAATTTTTGCTTTTTGCTTGTTTGCGAAACACTCGAAATTTTACCAGTTTTAATAACAAAAAAAATATATTCATAAGTCATCTATTGCGAGAAAAACAATTTATTATCAAGTTTATTAATCATGAAAATTTAACGTATCATTTTTTCACGGAGAGTTGCAATTTTCCACATTATGAGTTTGAATTTTAAGCGCTGGCGATTTTTTACTCTGATGAATAGAGCTCTCTTGCGAATGAAAATATATTGGCCGTAGAGGTGGACTTTATTGGATTAGCAAATCTCCTTGGGTAGCCAAGAGTTGCCACAAATCCTCCCCAGAGCCATTTCTTGGTCCATCCTTATCCACATTAGACCTTCATGGTTTTCGATCTCATTAATCTGAGAAGCTATCGGTCTTTTGTGAGATCCTTTCAGGTTTATGTAAAAGCGACCGACTTTACCTTTTAGTATCCATGCGATTATCCTCCGATCTGTGTACGTTATTAATAAAATGTTGGTCGTAATTGAATTAAATTCAATGCATAAAGCAGTGATACTTAAACATTCTAATATCAGATGAAATATACACAAAAATAATATATTTATTCATTTCACAAGTAAATATTACGTAGATGATAAAGAAGTAGATAAAGAACCGAAATTGTATCTCATAAAAAATCGAGTATCATCTCTTGTCAGCGATGGCAAACCTTTTTTTACGTATCTGTTTATTTTAATATGTAATCGTTATTATTATTTTTGTTCCAATTTAAATCGATTATATTCTATAGTAAATTTGAATTATTATTGAAAAACAATTAAATATTAGATTACCCGGAAGATAATGTCATATTTCTTATGAAGGAAATACTTTCTAGAACAATTTTATTTATTAATTATTAACATAAAATATAATTTCTAACATTATTTGACACATCTCTCCACTTTTCTCTCCTCTTTTCTTAACTTCCATTTTTATTCAGGCATACTAGAGCTTTAGTATCCTAGATTGTCACCAATTTCCTAAACATTTGCAGTTGTATTTGATTCAATTCCAGCCTTCAAAATGTCTATATCCATATTTTTCAGGCTACCACTTATTGGGCTATTTTTAAGATCAAAATTCTCTGACATAAAACTTTCCTCACACGTGTGAACCGCCAAAACATGGCCTAGTAAATCACAAATATTGTTAGTGTATATGCAGTTCATGTATATACAGTTGCATTTTCTTTCTTTAAGAATTGTAGAAGCATAGAAGAGCGAACACAACACTACAGGGGGTCCAAATAGACTATCGTATATTTTAATTTGAATCTCCTGATTCATATATTTAGAAAAATATATAAGAAGTCTCACTTCTAAAGTATTAGTTACTTGTGTCCGGTTTTCGATACTTTTTATATCAGAGTAGCTTTTTACTAGCTTTATGGCCACGGCAGTTGCGTTAACAATGGGTACAATTAAGCACTACAAATCATTTGAGTAGTTCCACTTCCTTAGAGTTTATTGAGCATCCAACATTCTACATAGAGCAGTGGAAGATTCACCACCTAGTAAACCTAAACTGCAAGTACTCGAGATTTTCTCTCCACCTCCAGTCAGAGAGAACGTTTGCTGTTCTAGCATAGCTACATCTTGACTCGACTCTATTAGGTTCATGTCCAATCATAAGATAACTTTTAATCATTCATTCATCATCATCTTTATCATTCTTCTTACATAAGACGGTGTAATTCCAACTAAGTCGTGTACTTTTGACATCTTTGTCAACTTTAGTCAACCTGTTTTTAACGACAGGTTTTTTAAAGTCCACGATGGTTGGCAACCGTTATGCTTCTTATTTTTTTAGGATATTATTTCTGGCGCATATTTTTATTTTATATTTTTCGCACTCGCTATCGTAAGATAGGGCTAGGTTAAATATTAAATATACTGTCTGAAAATCAGCATCTTTCCTTGCCATTCCACGACCAGCGACTTTCTGGCAAGCGAATTATTCATCGGTCGTGCCAAAAATACGTGACGTTTTTTTTATATGACTTTACTTAAGTGCAATAATAAAAAATAAAATATTTTTAATTAATTATGTACTATCTCTCTGAAACGATCACAGTTTATTATCAGGTTTACAGCTTTCGAAATTCGTTATTATTTTAATTATTCGGTTTAGAGGCTAAAAACGAAGACGGGCATTTTTATATCGTCCAAAATGGTATTTTTAATGTCTTAAAAATGCTTTAGAACGACATATGAAAATCCGAAAAACCGAAAAATTAGACATACATAATTGTTACTCAAAGTTTTTAATTTTTTATGGTGTCTGGTTTTATGTTAACCAGTTCTGAAAAATTGGATGATTTTGTAGACCATGGATACATTGAAAACCATTGATTTGAACACTTTCATTTGGTAAACCATTTTTTTGTGTCCTTCGTCGGTATTTCCTTATTTGTAACATTACGAAATATCATATGTTTCTAAGCATTGATATTAAAATGCTAGTAGTTTTGACGTAGACTGGCGATGGGTCAACAAATACGGTCCTTTTTCTTTTTATCATAACTGTCTTATATTAAATATGTAAGATTAAATATTGGTACATACTTGATTTCCCTTAACTGAACCCCTTTCGAATGCTGATTAGTCGACATATCTGAGAATCGGGACCGTTCTTGTTCCGAATCTTCTTCGATTTTCTCTCTCCAGGATTCTCTACTTTCTGCATCGCAGCTACTAAAGTGGAGCCTGTGGCGGCCTTTACTTGGTCGTTCCAATAAGTCGGTGCTCTGCCTTTTACCTTACGTCCTTCTACATTTCCAAGCGCGAAGATCTTCTCCAGGCTATCGTTTCTTCTGGCGAGATGACTAAAGTATCGAAGAATCCTCTTGAAACATTTAATATAAAATCAGTCTTCTTTGTCGTTCTCCATTTTTTTTTAGGACAAACACGTTTGTGCGTTTAACGGTCGATGATATTCTCGACAGACTTCTGTCTTTCTCCTTTATCGTCCGGGTTTTTACGCCGTAAATAAAAATTGAGAATTTCAGACTCTGCACTAAACGTTTTTTTGTCGTTTTTGATATTATACCCTTGTTTTTCCAAAATGTCAATAGCTTTTAACATTGCATTTTTAATCATCTCTATCCGCCTTCTTATACCTAGCCCACAATTTTCCCTACTATTTCCGCAATTAGGGCTATTTTCGTAATTAATAATATCTTGAACAATTTAAAACGTGATATAAGAACAAAATTAGGTGAAAACTTTTAGTGTAATTTAGGAGTATTCCTAGCTTTAATTTGGCGTTATCTCATATTTCTAAAGCTGAGATATCTCGCTGCAGTTGTTATCGATTTTCGCTTAGCTAGAATAATTTTTATTATTTATTTTACTTTAAATATCAACAATTATTAGCTTATTTTTTAGTAAAATCATAAATGAGATGTGACGTTTCATAATCCATGTCTTGTCATTTATTTTGTATTTGTATTGATGATTTGGTATGATGTTACGTTACTATGTCTCTAACTACTCATTAGGTCGCCAATAATGTTTTTCGGTATAATCCATGCTTTCTTACTATCGTGCACGTAAAAGTTCTCCCGAGTTCTATCCACTTTTATCTTCTACTGTGTTTAATTTTTTGCAATACTCCAAAACCGTTATATGCTAACTCCTCTTTATTAGGTCGATCGATTCTTGTTTTATTATTTTTTTATTTTTTTTAAACTACAATGGACGAAGAGCATAACGGAAAGATTCTAAAGCGCTATTCACCCTTATAAAAATTCAATAAAGATGCAAAGAGAATGAGTCTCTCACACTAGTATTAACCCCCCCCCCCAGTGTCAAACCACGACACTGGTTAATTTTTAATATTCTTTCAATTGGAAAGAAATTTATATGATTTATTTAATAATAGATGGCATTAAATTCATTAATTCCAACACGCCAAACTACCTACATAAATGATATTATAAAACATGCGGAGATAATGGTCTCTACCTCTTACGCTCAGGAATCAGCAAACTTTTTTTTTACAACGCGCTTATGATAATACAAACATCGATGTGTGAATGATGGACTCAAATTATTCTTTAATTGTGTTAAAATGTTGTAAAGTATTCCAAGAATTTATATTTTTCGGGACATTTACATTATCAAAATAATATGGAAGTTACCTACATGTCATAACACTGGTTAATAGCAAGAACATAATACCCACAGTTTGAGATTTATAGAATTGTGTCACCCAAACAAGACGTGTTATGGATTCAAGCAAAGAACGTTACACTTTCCATGGATTCTTAAGAACTATACAGAGATACTTCCTAGTTTAAAGTCATGAAAGATGGTCTGGACCGAAAGCACACGTAAAAATATGAAGCAGATATCTGTTGTTCTTCATTGACTGTTAATTCGTAAGTTAGTATTAGCTTTGTCACTCCTGAGCTCCCTTTAAAAAATTCAGATTATGTTTAGTTGCTCAAAAAATTTTATTTTAAAAAAGATTTTTCTTTTAGATTGCAAAAAAATAGACAATATCATTTTTAAAGATGTAAAATTATTTATTATTTCTTTGCAGCTTTTAATATTTATTATTTTACAAAAAATTGAGATGTTTCTAGTTTGGAATAATTTACGAGTGAAATACATATATTTTTCTACATATCTTCATTAATTTATTTGCCTTATTTTTATCAAATAAAAAACCAGTTTGGTGTAAAGGCAAAAACGACTTGCAACATTGCTTTCAGTAAAAAAATACAGCTGAAAAACAGGAACATTTATCTCTTTGGCCGTTTCTGCGAAACAAATTCCAGACACAATGACGTTACACCGAGTTTTCCAATGTAGTTTGGATCAAAGAGAAGCGTTTTCCAGCAAGATTTTCACGGTCCTAAACACACATTCGGAGGTGGGTACATTTGCAAGGAATTCCGCAGGAAAATCATGTTTCGCGAAAGGCAGCCGGGGGGTTATGTATTTGCATAACGGTGAAAAAAACAAATATCGCAAACGCATGTCTCATCTGTACAACCCTAGGAATATAGTCTAAGCGTATGTACATATATTCATATGTCGCAGATGGTCAGATGTGTTAGATTGTGTATATGCAGAATCCTCTGACGTCAATAAAAAATAATAATAAATAAATTGGTATACTCGTTAATTAAGTGCTTTGTCCTAATTATTGATATGTTACGCTCAGCCTCGGTTACATCCATCACAGAGCGCTTATCTCCGATCTTCCGACGCTAATTCGATCGTACACGCCAAAGATTAGATTCTGATTCCCACAAGCGTATATATAAATAGCGAAAAAAAATGGCAAATATCAGGGGCGCCGATTATGGACTTGATGCAAAGCTCTCAGAGCGTCAGTAATAAAATGAGCAACCCCCGAAATATAAAGAATGTAAAAGACGCACGCATTTTATTAGTTCATAACTATAAAAGGAAATTACAAAAAGCTGGGAGAACGGTTATGCGTTATTATGACGGTTTTTTTTTTATTTTTATATTTTGCACAGTTTCCATTTACATAATATTTCCTTTTCGTAATTTATTAGCGCCCGAGCTCTCGCAGTAAATCATGAATGAAATTTTAATTTAATCTTTGTCTAAAAAAATGTACATTATATATATTTTTTTTATTATGCAGTATAATCTTTTATGTAATTCCAACACCTGATACTAAAATCGCATGAATAATTAATACAATCGCTTCATTATTAACTAAATGGTAATTTAAATGTCAACACTAATTTTATAAATATATATTATTATATGAATTATTCATATTCATATGTAAGCAAACATAAATTATTTTATTTAATTTGTAGAATTATTTTCATAGTCTCGCTTCACTAATGTTTTCCTAAATATCTACATTTCAAACATAGTTTATTTATTCATTTAAACACATATTAAGAGTTTTCGATTATTTAACTAACTAATGTAATTAAAAACAAATACTGCAAAAGAAAAATCGGCTTAAATAATAAGTTCTTTACTATGCTTCTAGGATATAAACAATTTTAATAAAAAATCTCTAATGTATTCTTTATCCTGATATATATAATATATTTATTGCTCTAATTTTTACTACAGGAGACTATGAAGTTTATCTAAATTAATTAACCTGATTAATATAACTTGTTAGCAATTAGGTAATTAATTTTAATTTTTTCTCTATTTTCTAAAGTATGATTCCTAATATGTAACTTAACTCTATATTATTAATTATTAATAGTTCATTATAAATAAAATTATTTTTTGATTCAACTACATCATACAATTGTTGTCAAGCCTTTTTTATTTTTTTAAAGCACTTTTATATTAAGTAAACTTATTTTTTTTAATAAAACATTTATTTATTATTATAAGATTTAATTGCAATATAGATTAACATCTATTTGAATACTAAGAAAGTATAGCTTCATAGCTCAATCACAGTTAACTTTCTTCTTCTTCTTCATCGGCGACCTACCAGTCTTTATCTCTTATTCATAAATTTATCTATTTTTGATAAAACTAGAATAAATCTTTACCTCTCAACCCGATCAAATGTTGCGTTCTGTTTACCTTCCTCTTCTTCCTTCATGGTGATCTTCAAAACACGAATATTATACTTAATTTAATGATTTTTGTTATACCTTGAGAATCTCTCGTTTTATTTAAAATAGTTAACTCACAAAACGGTAGTAAATTATTACTTACAAGCCATGACACTGGCTATTTTTTTAAGTTCTAAGGTAAAATTTTTAACGTTATATATTCATGCTGATAAATTAATAGTTTGTTTAGATTTAACAGTAAACCTAATACGTAATTGAGCAATAAAACTTTTCTAAATATACATATGTCAAGATAATTGGTAACATAATAATAAAAGGTTATGTGAAAAGAAATCATTTATTTACCATTTTAGCAAGTTTTTGTAAATTTATTCGCATATGTTAATCTAAAATTGAATAACCCTGATTGTAGATAACTCTTCTCCAAAAGGTTGCCCAGCCCTGGCGAGTGGCGTGAGGCACATTGAGCATGTGTCACGCGCATGTGTGAGTCACAGCCGGCCGCCGCGATCTGTTTGAGTAATTCGATCATTTGTTCGATTTATTATTAAGAAAATAAAGCGAACTTAATTTATTTTTTTTATTGAGAGGGAAGAAGATATCCTTATTCACACGTTTGCATAGATCTCGTATAGGAAAATGGTATAATATAGCGGTAAAACGGTATATACAAATCACCTCGCCAAAAAAATTGGTGTTAGATTTTTCAATGGCAATCCCTCATAAATACGTCAGATCTTCATGATGATCATCTTGATTAGAGGGCATTCTAATTAATAGAATCGTAGAAAAAGATATCTAATAAACAGTATAATAAAAATAGACACAAAATAATGGATTTCTTACTGAACAACCTGATATTTTTAATTATATAATGTTTTTTTATTAAATATATAAAACGTATGAAGATTTAAAAATCAATCTTTTTTTTTTTGAGCTTTGCAGAACCATCATTAGCTTTGATGAATATTGAAAACAATTTTTTCCACATTTTTCAGCATTTGCTGCACTCATGATTTTTTTATTCACGTTCATATACAGTCATTTTTATTAGATATATTTTTATTTAATAGTCATACTAATTTTTCCCATAAATTTACTATAAAATATTGGATAGACTAGTAAAATAGAGAACCGAAGAAACTATTAGTATAAATCAGGCGGAATAATCGACGTTAGATTTTTTTTATTTTGCGAGAAGTTTGAACCCCTGCACCAAGGTCACTATATTTTCATTTCAATTCATCCCTTCGACAACGATGAATTTTCCATTTGACACGAGAGATAAGTCATTGCTCCGCGTTCTTTTTTTCAGCCCCGAATAACTTTCATGGGAATACGGCCAGGTGCCCACTGCGCCCTCTCGCTCCCACCCCTAACACAATCGCTCATTTTTTCATCGGTTTTCTCCCGCTTTTAAATTTAAATATATTTTTATGCGTACACATTAGTATGAAAAGTCTTTATTTATTCAGTCAATATAATGGCTTTGACAACGCGAATCTAGAAAAAAAAGTTATTTGCGGATTTGGCTTTGCGCGCGAAACGTAAAGGCGTAACATTGTGTAGCGACCGAATGGAATATCGGTATTTTTGATGGGAAAAAAATATTCATGATTTTTTTTCATGCTTCTTACTCACATACTAATACGCCAAAATTTCAATACATGACTTTTTTTCGCGCGTGATAAATCTAATATACATTATTCGGGTGTGGGACGTGTCGGAGGTGAGCGTTTATTAAAATAATATTATTTATTCAATAAATATATAAGAATATCGAGCTATTTTCAATGCCTGTCATTGCTGGATACCGAAGAAGAAGTATTAACCGTCATAAATATGTTTGGTGTTTATGGTGATGTGATAAATGCCGGAGATGGCTCTGCAAATTCCGGTCAGACCGCAAGTATTGATCTGCAGGATGTCCATAGCGCCGAATTGCGGTTAACCATTGATGGATCCTCTAAAATTGCCAAATTTCGCAATATTATTTTAAATAAATAAGAAAAATAGTGTGCACACTTGAAAAAAATCATAAATCACGGATTGTTTTCGACGCTATTTGCGGAATTCGACGTGCCAGATATTTTTTTTCTGCAGAATTTGCTTCGTCACTGATCCGAAAGCATTTTCGCTGTTGTAATACAAATATCGCAATGCGAAAATCGTTTCGTTCTTTGACCCGAACGGATGAAAATGAAATATACGACAATTAAACGGATGTCGTGTATAGTGTGTCTGCAAAGACCCACAATTCATCATTGTTAAAATTTGCTGAAAGATTAAGCCATCATTGTATGTGTTTGGCGATGGCCTACGCTCGACAATGCAAAATTTCGCCCAGTCACCGATAGTTTTCGCACCATTGTTAACCCTTTCGACGCGCTAATTAAAATTAAAGGTCCGCTCCAATAAATTCGCAGGTGGTCTATTCATTATTCTTCGATAATGGATAGCGTTTTGAAATTATGCACAATATTTCGGCTCGATAGTTTGCAAATTAGCGATAGCGGCGGTAATTTTCGAAGCAATCACGCGTTAAATTAATATATGGCAAGTATTATTTGAGTTTCAGAATATTTTCAGACGTGTCCATTGACGTCTTATTCAATTTGACCGCGTCTTTCCTCTACTCGGCGCTACAGGAGCTGTCAAAAGTGTTACGTCTAATAATATTTAAATGTTAGTTATTGCTTTTTGATGCCCCTGTCACTTATAATTTAGATAGATAGTATAAAAATATTTTTCATTTATTAAGTAAACTAATAAATAAATGCTTTTTTTAATAAAACTTTCAGTGATTGTGATGATGGATAAATTGCATTACCCTTAATATTTTATTTTAATTGTAGGGATCATAGATCTCATACACCTAAATTTTCCCCTGACCAGCTATATAAATAAATCCTAGAGCTTATAGATTCCATTGCACTATAGAGAAACATCTATTCGAATATTAACATAAAACTTTTTTCTTTTGCAAGTGCCTTGCTCGATTTGGGATTTAAGTGAACTTCTGATCTTTATCTCTTTTCCAAAAATTTGTCTAATTTTGAGAAACTGGAACAATTCTTCACCTACCAAACCGATATAAAAAAACAACCCCAACCCAAACCTCTCCATAAAGGGCTGCAAAAGACGAAACTTACCACTGACCACAAATAATGTGTCCAAAGTGCTTTAAATAAAATTATATAAATAATAAATACAGTGAAACTCCGTTTTAACGTGTCCGGAACTCACGTTTTCCCACAATTTGAGTTTTTTTCTTAGTACCCCATTTCTAATCGTGAATCTACGTATTCCCTCTAATTACGATTTTTAACAGTCCCTTTAAAAACGTAAATACGGGATTTTACTGTATGTTAACTTAATATAATATATACAAAATTAAAAGTCCTTTAAACTTTAAAAGTTTAAAGTTTTTTCAGATCACAAGTGCTACTTAAACTGAGATGAAAGTAATTTTTTGCATTTTCAATAGCTGTCAATTATTAAAATATTAATTTCCGCAGAGCTTAGTTATAGTATTATTTTTTTTGAGCTTAAATTGCAGATCAATCGACGATTTTTTGAAGTAACCAAGTAATATTATTTTTATAGATGAATAAAAATTCAATATAATCCTTTATTGAAAAATCAAAAATCAAGAATATGAAGAAACAAATATTTCAGTCTCTCAACTCTCATAGTCGATATGTATTTATTTTGTATAAATGTTAGTTTAGAGAAAGCTTAACATTTCTTTAAATTAGTGATAATGGTTGAGGTCTTGGGGGTCTCTTTGGAGCCCCTAATTGTCGGGGGCTTGATTCTATTGCATCATAAGCATCCATATAAATCCGCCACTGAGATGGAGTGATGAAAAACGACGTAGAACGTCTCATTTTGCTTTTTTATATTATTTTTATTGACAATAAAAAAGTAAAATGTGGCTTTGCTCAACTTTATTATTCTAAAATAACTATGACATTTTAAAACAAAAATAAACTCAGATAATTTTATACTGTGGTTTATTAAATATTGCTTTTTAGGAAAGTCTTACAAACAAAAATGTTTCTATAGTTTAAATGATATTTGATATCGTGAAATCATAAATAATAATAAAAAAAACTATAAGGTTGATATATAAAAAATACAATTCACATTTGGAGGCTTAATCATTTTTCTAGCGATTGAGTTTTGATTAGGAAGCTGAAAACTGTTAAATATGATGTTTTGATATTAATTGATCTTGAAAAATAATAAAAATTATCATAACGCCTCATTGCTTCGCTTAATTTTTTAAACACACATTTTGTATCATTTTAATTAAAAATGATTTAAAAATTGCCATATAAATATTAAGCGTCACTCAAAATTAAGCCTGCATTTTACGAGCATTTATTATGGACGCAATTCTTTAAAAAAATGTTTCCGGAAGACGAACCCTCGCGCTCCCCCACGGACCACTCCATCTCATCATCTCTCCCAAACCTCTAATCCGGCCCTAAGCCCGATAAATATTTAACAAATGCTGCCATTATGTATTCGGTATAAAACGTATAGCCGACATTATCGGACCCGTAATCAACAACGTGGGCCCAGACGCGGTAAAAGTGGGGTAGTTTGGGGTGGAAAGGTGGACCGCTCGGATCCCGGACCCCGAAAGGTTTTCATATAAATTTTCCGATACCTCATGTTGAAATCAATTAGTAGTGGACAGGGATTCCATGTATCCACGTCGAAACCCCTGCGACATACATAAATAACGGCGAGTCCATCATTAGGATCGATCTTAACCCTTTGGCAGGTGGTACCGGGACCTTGGACCGAGTATACGGTCAAGTGGGGCTGTGCAAATTATCTCAAAGCGATATATTTTTAATATGTAACCTAGTCTGAAACGGTATGGCATACATACATAAATATATTCAACGTTGTTAATTAATCTGCATTGTACAATTCCTGCGAGCACAAAATTGCAAAATACGAGATTGTCACACTCGCTCCTTTATTGCATTCGCTCTGCTCGACGAGTTTAAATCAAATTTTCAGACATTCAAGCCGGCTTCAGCGTTCAACTTTAATAAATTAATCACTTTAAAACGTAATGTTATTAATTTAAACCGCTGATTCTAGGCCGAGTTAAGCGCACACATCAAATAATAAAGATTGATTAGTTTTTATTCGCATGCATGATTAATGATTACGTCTAAATTAATAATCTCATTTTTTTTCAGAAGCAATGCCGCACGATTAAAACCGCGTGATACCGTGAGTCAAAAATTATTATTACGTTTATATATATATATATAATAT
>JAGXCT010031284.1:0-22018 GCA_022495035.1 Philopotamus ludificatus
ATGCGGTTTTTTGTAAAGAGTTTCTCTCTCTTGGCCATTGCTGGCATTGGACGTATATCCTCTACCGTGTTGGTATCGGATTTTACCCTTCCGACTGTCTCCAGGCAAGTGGGTGGGAGTTTTCCTCAGCTCTAATGCGTTACCAAGTAGCAAGTTGCAAGTGATTATTAACCTTGTCGCGCAATAGCAATCCTTTCATCATGGGAAAGACCTCTTCACAGAAGGGTTCCCTAGAAAGATGGAAGAGGAGCGAAAGTATCGAGGCTAGACCAATCTTCGGTCAGCGGATTAGGGTTTTCCTTCTTAGGGTATACTGTCTCTGTGGTGAGAAATCCGTTAGAGACCGGATTATTTATGCACATAAAGATTTTAAAGATCCTAGGGGTGCATTATTTTGTTAAGAATTTATTAAAGTTTTTATTTTTGGGTTTTTAATCAACTCCACAATAACAGATGCCGGTTTATGTTGACTATAATATAAAAATGATTTAGCTTTTTCTAGATAATTTGGCACGGATTGATTTGGTTTGTTTATAAGAGATGCTGAGATGGTTGTCTTTCATTCCGATATTTTTTCAAAGTTCAACCTGGCGGCTACCCGAATAGCCTATAGCGGTACAGGAAAAAGTCGATGTTCAGCGAATACACAGCTACCAGCATCATAACAGTTTTGTTTTTAGCTAAACAATCTTTCTATATTATCCGTCTTTTTCATATGTAAAATCGCATAGCGCGCCAAAACATGCATAATATTTACGACAGTCAGCAATAATATAAACATTCAATATGTCAAGATACGTCAAAGGCGTCGCCAGCCAACGAAATTAAAAAAAAATCCTATTATTTTATTATCAAACCTTGTATACATAGAAAGATCCAGTTTTCCGTTCAAGTTACATCCGTTGCAAAATTTTATTTTTCATATACGTTGCACATTCGTACGATGTCACATAAATATATTATCAAGTAATATTTTTATCTCTGATATTTTATTCTGAAATACGCAAAGTAAACTATTCTAAGATGCGCAAAATATAAAATTGTTACGTATGTTTTCATCAAATAACAATAGTTTTTTTTTATTATTAACATAGTTTTCATTAGTTCTTATAACATCATAAATATACATTTTTTTATAAAAATCTTCAGATTTCGAAATAAAACATGAATCGAGAGATGTTTTTACTTCCGTAATTGATGTAAATTTTTTACCATCAAGGATAATATTGCGCGAAGATAATTTGGTCGCATTTTAATTTACGCAGTTTTTAGCAAGTCATGCGTCCTGATGAAATACTACCCCTTTTCTTTAAATACAAACAGTTTGTGACATGTAGGATGTAAATTAAAAGAGTTATTCGGGAAAAATTACAAACTTGGGGTCCTCTATAGACCCCAAGCCATCTACACGCCTAGGCAATAATGGCTTGTTTTTCGCCTTTCGTAAATAGAAATCAACCCCATGCGATGCAGATTTTACTGTTGAATGGTTGATACCCATCTTCAACGAGATCTCTCTGGTGTTTTAACGTGGATCAGCATCAATTATATATCCGCAATAGATCCTCATCAGCCTTCAAAAGGTTTACTGGCTTACTTAAAGGCTCTACTGTTTAACAATCGATCAAAAATCCAGGAATAACTGAACATACCAAAAAAAACGAAAATATTATATATTACAACTGATAAAGTACACTCAACTGTATTTTTATTTTTACACGAATTATTTGTTATTGTAACACGATTGTCAGAATTAAAATATTTATACATGTATTTTCGCGCGTTGTTTCGTCTCGGTGATCATTAGCGCAAAATTATATAATTTAATAGCACAATAGCTAATGACCGAGTACTAAAAAAGTGGATAAAATGGTGAAAGAGCTGCTTTAATTCACGGGGGCTTGCAATTCGCCAAGAGTATGGAACGGCATTTTTTCATTTATGATCCCGACCTAGAACGAGCTTTAAAATTCCAAAGAGACCTACGTATTTGTATGGCTGGATATTAAAAAATGTATCAACAACTAAAGCAAAAAACGCAGTGGATAACAGACTTTTTAATAATAATAAAAAATCAACATCACAGGACAGTAATAGCAAAATAGCTTCGCGTCATTTGTATTATTATTATCTTAATTAAAACATTTTCTATAATTTATTTATTGGTTCATAATTATTACTTACGATTTTCTATACCACAATGTTGTTCCTTTTTTTTTAAATAACAAGGTGTACGTTGGAACGTATGTAATGTCTCTGTGTGAAAAAAAGAGTTCAGTGTATATCCTTAAAAAGTCTATGATTTTTTTATCTTAATTTTCAACACTTTATTTAAAGAAAAATAGAGAACGAAAGATAGTATGTTCGTATTTCCGAGTCCTTGATCCTTTGAACATCATTACCATTTTTTTTAATTTAAACATAGTTTATGATTTATTCCAGCTCCCTAAATCTGATATTCAGAATCTTGTATTTTTATATAAATATATTCGTATTATTTACTTGTTCTGTTTACAATTATATATTGGTGTATTTTTATGGAGAAATGAAGATATTGTATTATATTATTAATCTCAAACACATAGAGATGATTGTATTTTTGTGAAATTTAATTGTAAAACGTGTAGATTAACGTATTGCGCGTTATTAATTAATTAACAATTATTGGAGATCCGCACGTCTAACGTGTATCAAAGAGGATTTGTTGAATACACAGGCGGAGGGAAACGTGAGGTATTGTCCAATTTACGGATTTGTAAGAGGCGATTGAATTTTGCAAACTATGGATTTGTAACTAGAGACACGAAACACCAACAATTGTACGTGATGATTTGATTATAAAAAATGGGGCGTTTGTTTACGTGAGAATAATTCGGAATCCCCGGCCGGTGTTGCAAAATTGTGTCGGTTTGCGGTGATCTCGGACGAGAGCCAGCTGCCACGGCACATGACAACGCATTGAGAGCCGTCGAGCGTGCAGAATCCGTAACTGATGTGGCCCGTTCTTTGGCGTTTGCATTGAAAAATTGAAAACATTCGAGGAAATTTGCATTACCCACATGACACGGTTGTCTACCGTGAACAAGAACCAGCGGCGACAAAAAAAATATTATAAAGCTGTGTCGCACAAATTGTTATCATTGTCTTCGGCATCTGATAACCGGTGTGGCATGAAAAGAATTCGGCGACAGAAGTGTGCCGGCGACTGTACGTTACTTTCGGCTCGAGGATCGTCGGGAACCATTGCAGATCCGGACGCTAATTGATAATGAACAATGGGATAGAGCGAATTTCCAACCGGCTGCCGGCATCGAATCACGGAAGAATACCCGGTTTTAAGTGCACTCGAAGCATTCATACGAATCGGATCAAGTATTAATTTGTGGAGAGACGTGTCTCCAGTGAAATGGCATGAGTACCGCGGAGTTGCGCTGGAGTAAATTACTCTATTAATTAAGATGAGGAATCGAACGTACCAGTGTACTAACGTCATGGCTATTCCCCCATTCCATCACTCCGCCAATTATTTGTGATGGTGTGCCCAATTAGGTATTCGTTCGTCGTTTTCATAGATTGCTTTATAGTGATTTGTCATGAAACCAGTTATTCCAACATATAATTCCCAAATTTTTATTACCGTTCCATTTTAAATGAATATAGAGATGCAATAGTTCAAAATATCTATTACAATATAATACAAAAAATAAAGCCAAGGAACTATAATATATATAAAAAAATATCAAGCACTTATTGGGGTCAAAGATTTTGATTAAATACATCAAGATCCAGTTCTACAGCACATAAATCGATGAAAATTTGTCTTCGAGTGCTTCTGGCGTAGGCGATCTATTTGTTCTTCTTTTTCTCTTACATGTGTCGATTTTTAGCGAGCTGAAACGATTTTGGACCTCCAAACCTGGCCATGTTACGAATGATGGTCTGCAGAAGGCGAGATTTTAGTCCACGATGAGTCTAAAGTACTCGATTTTACGGTTCCGTTGTAATGAAGTTGAAGTACGGTTGTCCGTGCATGGAAACTTTTCTCATTTCAAACGCTTCCAGTTTATATTTTCTAACAGCAACGTCCATGCCTCGTATCTGCGAGGAGAGCATCTTAGTTTTGATAAAACCAAATCTCTGATAAGACTTACAGATTGAAAATCTGGTAAAACTAGAAGCATATGGCGATTAAGATGGACAAGTCATGTAGAACGAATAAAGGAAGGTCGCAGACAAAATCTACGCCTAGAAAAGACTGGTTCATAGTAGAATGAAGCCATGAATCATTTACGACTGTGTTATTCTCATTCATTTTGCAGATGATACTATATCAAGTGAGCTAATGAGATCATGTTTACTAGTAGCAATATAACTGAACGGCAGATCCTGTGTATTGACGAAGGCGTAGAAGAATATTATGACTATTGAGAACCAGATCCAAAATAAGAATCTTGAAGATGGCGCTAATTCACAAGACAAGGGTCTAAGTGAGTTGATTCTGCTGATATGAGAATACCGGAAAACGGATGAGTATGCTGAGGAAGCAGGTTGCGCATAGGGCAATAGAATGACCTCTAAAGCAGTGAGGACCTAACTGTACAGTTTCAAAAAAACATCAAAATAATAAAACCCATTTGCATCGGTCATATAATACGACGTGCCGAAACATATAAAATATTGCAACTCATTCTTCGAAGAATCTACGATAGTGGTTTAGAGAAGATGGCACCGTCTTGTTCAGGGGTAATGGACAGGATAAAGGTGACCTCCACGATCGCCAATATCCGTTAGCAGACACGGCACGAAAGAAGAGGAGAAGGAGATTATGTTCCGAATAGTGTATGAATTCAAAGCGTACGAATATTTATGTAAAAAAATATTATTCGTCCATGCGATATTCTGAAAATCGTACTTGATGAGAATTTTCATTCATTTCCACTGAACCACGTTGGTGCCTAACCACGAGTCGAGGAGCTACCGGCTTTTGAATTTTAAAACCAAATACATACATTTAAAAAAAATATATATATATATATTATATCTGGGATGCTTTCAATTCGTGTTTTGTTTACAAATAAATTATTTTTTGTTGGCCGAAAAAGCGAATGAACGTGTTTAAAAAGGAACCATATTTGCAAACGAAAAACGGCTCGAACATGCTAATTTGCGAACGTACCTATTGACTATTGCATTTTTTAAATGTTGACATTTTACTCTCGTACGGTATTACACATTGTTTCGATACACTTACTCATCTAATATTATGTATAAATTCTATTATAGAAATGAATGGCAGATACGGCAAATCGAGTAGCACAAGAAGAATGGCCGCCGAAACACTTCTGGCATACAAACGATCCAATAACAATGAATTATAGTGAAAAAAATGTATATTTAATATTTTTTATAAAATATCTGAGCCTCTGCCACGCATTCGTTTACGAAATGTATTGATTTTGCAAAATATATATATGTGTATGGAAAAAGTATTACATTTGGATAATACATAAAACTCATTTCGTGCATCGTGATAACCTTGTGTTTACTGAACTTTATGGTTTCGTTGTTAACGGGCTTCGACTGCAACATGTTGCATTTATGTATAAACTTATATGTTGTGCACATGTTTCAGCAATGTTCTAATATTCTATATAATTGCTTAATTAATTCTATCGCTCATATTTTGCTGATAATCTTTATTTATTCTATCACGTCATTCTTTAGTGATTTTTTTTTATCTTCTGAAATATGAAGAAGTCACATAGGATCATATATCAAATAATCGTCAAGCAACACCATAACACTAAAAAACAATTCTCCGCAAATAAAGTGAGCATCTAATATGGCTATCAATGTCAAAATACGTCAGGGATTAGTGTATCATGATAAAGACTCAAACTTATCTTTTAAAAATATATTTCGACTTTTATAATTGATAGTGTCTGATGATTTTTAATACAATATTCAGACGTTTAATCTCACTCCCCCTTACCGTACATCGTAAACAGCATCACTGTTAATTATTGCTGGGGTTCTTCCGATCGACCTTGAAATCCAGATGAGGGCCGTCATTATTTAAAAAAAAAAGAATTTGGCGACACTATATTTCGTCCACTCGAGAGTGAATCTTTTGAAAATATCATGTCACGCGTCCGTCGAAGCAGTGATAAAAGGGGGTGGGATCCTCCCCAAAAGCTGGGGAGGATCGTATCTCCTCTTGCTTGATGTTAGAGCCAAGCTAAGTCGTACCTGGTTCTTCCTATACTCCTGGGTCAGTCAATTCCCGACTGGCCTGGCAATTCACGTTTTGTGGTCCTGTACTCAACTAGACGTCGCATTTGTTCGTTTTGCATCTGCTTTCGATTATAAGGGAAACCGGAAAGTGATGACAATTTTTAACAAATTTTCTACGGGGCAAATCTCGTTCAAACTTTTATGAAAGGTCGTTTTTTACAAAAAAAATCATAATCTTTAATTAATCAAGATATTGAGCTGAAAATTTAAGTTTTAAAATTCAACATTCACTAGATAGTCGATGCAAAAAAATAATTTATATCTTATGGAAAACGCGCCGACCTAATTTTTTTTATAAAACACGGTTTGGGCATGGTTTTTTGATTGTGTGAAATTTCAAGGTCACTGAGATAGATCATAATTTGTATTATCCACAACAGCTGTTTTTATAGCTCCGAATGTTGAGAAACGTTATAAATAAAGGAGAACAATTACGATTTGACATCAGTATGAATTTATTCATCAAAAAATAAACAAAATTATATAATAGTTACAGCCGATTAAACGCGTAGTTTCGGCTAGCGTGTGCCATATATGCGCGCCCCGGACATACTCAAAACCGTTTTTGACGTGGAATCTACGACTCCCGTAAACAATGAGTTAACTATTAATAGATATTTTATATTGTTCTCTATATTCCTTCTTCTATTGAAGTAAACATCTGAAACTTTAATATCTATTGAATAGGGTTGACGCTGTAGAACTTCCTTTACTACATTCAATTCTCTGATTTTTGCTATTTATGGCCTTGCGTTGTCGTGTTGCAATATACGAATCTGGTTATTTAACAAAGCTGATCGCATTTTTAACAGTTTTGCCTTCAACCTTTCTAATTTTGCACAGCAAACTTCGGCTGTAACTTCGGCTGTCCAGGTTTTATTAATTCAGAATGAATTATGCTAACAATATTTCGCCATAAAAAATAATAATGATGTTCCAGGGGTTGTAACTTGTGCTTGATTTGAAGAAAGCCATTGTTTTTTCTCTTTGGGTTGTTGTACAGCACCCACTTTTCATCACCAATAACGATACTATTCAAAAACGGATCAGTCTCATACTTAGTCAAGATCGACGAAAAAGTGGTTATCTTTGTTCTAGGGCTGTTGGCGAAAGTTTATGCGGCAAATTCCTTGTTTATTTTTTTAACGATCCTTTTCAAATGGTCTTGACTGTTGACCCTGACAGTCGAGATCGTATGACAATTCCTTTAAGGGTTTACAAGGGTGGGATTCCATCAATGAATTAAAAGCGGTGTTATTCAGATTTAGAGGTCTTCTTGCTCTTACCACTTTCACCACTTTTAATTTTCTTGAACCATCAATGGTATTTTTGAAGTATTAAGACGTCTCCATAAATTTCGCATATGGTCTCGGAAGCTTTTTTTGGCTTCTATCTTAAAAAAAATGCCTGATGTAAAAAGGCCACAACAAAAAAATGTCATTATATCACGAAATCGACATATTTTCAAAGGAGAATGATGTTGAAAAGATTGCAAATCTCATAATACAGCTTAGGAAGCGACTAAATCTTTTATTCAATCACAAAAATGAAAACAAAATTCTCTTGAAATTGAAATTTTATCAATTTCAATTACTACTTGAATGAAAATTGTAATAATTTAATTTAATTAAGTTCGTACGGCATCCAAATATTAAGCTTGTCTTAATCGACGTGGTTATCGTCGATTTCATGAGGATTACCTCAATCGTACGTTCTTCGGTGGTACCTACGCACGAGGTATCATGTGGTTTTAATTATTTGACGCATTATTTGTATATAAATAAAATGTTTAATTAAAAAATAGATAGTATTAATACATTTAATCATTGCAGTAGACCACGCGACATAATCCCCTGAAAATTATTTCGTATGACATTATTAATCGGCTGATTTATGATGTCGGCGAATTTACGCGAAATTGTAAAATGCACGCGATTTATGTCGAATTAATGTGAATGTCTAATACGATGTTATTATCGTCATCCGATCACATGATTCGTGTTTTAGGTCAGAGCGAATCGATCATAAACTATGAATAAAAATCAGTGCACAGATCACATAATAGCAATTTGCTTTGGCATTGCAATCGTTGATTTATTCTCGGTACTCGAGATAAATGCGGATAATAAAAGGACGTGGTGCAAAAATCGACGGTTTTTTTCAAAATCAATATACGCTAAAAACGATTACGTTCGTAATTTGGCCATAGCGAATGATTTAAGCGAAGCGAACCTGTATCTTGTATGCACAATGTATGTTTTCATCGTCAAGAATAAACAAAATTTCACAGCAATGAAGATCGGTCTCTTGTCGCTGTTATTTTTCCGACATTGCGGAAAAGCTTAATGCGCAAATTATAGTTTATTATAGTGGCGGAAAATATTTTCATTATTTTCCTTATTAAATTCTGTTGACGATTATCCCGGCTATTTGACGAAAAAAAATCTATTATTATGAAGAAATATTTTTTTATTTCATTTTTCTATGCGCGACGTTTAAAATGTTCAGCAGTTTCTTTTCGTTCTGCTTTGGTGACATTTTACTTTCACGTCAGTTGGCTTTATTTCAGGATAATGACGTTCACTGAAAAGCTTTTTGACGATGCGTTTTCGTTTTCGTCGATTTTCACTCACCACACTTCATATAAATCTACTATTATTTGTTTTTATGCATTTATAAATTAAAATATACTCGATAACATCGCACAGTCATTGATTTAATCTGATAAGGTCCGATTGTGACCTTGGATGAAATATAATGACCCACATGCGGCTAGGTTGGCTATCTTAGACATTCTTTTTTAATTATTAAAAATCGTTCTTACAACGACTTTTTATCACCATTTTTTTCTTATGCAAAATGCAAACAGATGTATTTTATTATTAAACTTTTAATCAGAAAAAATAATTGAGTTTTTAAGCTATCTTTTTTAAGCGATTTTTTTTATGTATGTTGATGTGTTGATATATTTGTCCCTGACGTATCTTGACGTTGGTAGCCATATTGAATGCTCACTTGTTAGCTGTTGAAAATAATTTACGTCTTATGATGTGCTCGGCGATTTTTTACTGGAAAAAAATATAAAACGGTTATAATACTTCAGTCTCTGTATTCACTGCAACTTCTTGCTATTTCCGAAGAAAAATATATGAATAGACGTCATTTTTCCAATATTAACGAGATAAAGACAGAGTTGCCAAAAAAGCTAAATACCATGCGGAAAATTGAGTTACAGAAGTGCTTCGAATATTGTAAAATGATTAAATATGACAAAATTATAATTGATGAAGTGATATAAAAAAATATTTTTTTATGTCCCTGGGATGTTGAATGTTTCAATAAATTCTTCTTCTTCTCCTAACTTGTTCATTTTCGAACGATAGCGATGTATTTTTCCATGTTTTTTCTGCAGAACAATACTGGACTCCCAATCTGCCCAGTTGTAAATATTGCGGATCTGCCCCAGCTTCTTTTTTCCAACCACCTTTTACCTTCAACTTTTCCCTATTTGAAGGTTTGCAGAGGATGATACATTGGTACAAGAATGATGTGTCTAGAGTACTCAATTTACATTTTTTACGGTGTCCAAAAGCTCTCAATCCCTTAATCTTCTGGAACTGGAGAGAGTTGAAGAATTTCTATATCTCAGATCTCTACTTACGAGCTACAGAAATGTGAGTCAGAAATAAGATGACGAATTGGAATGACAAAAGCGCTATATCAAAGACATAGACAGTTTGGAAAAACAGAAGGAAATCCAAAAAGACTAAAAAACCGCTTACTGCAGAGTCTGGTATTCTTCACTTTTACATAGGTCATAGAAACCTGGCCCATAAAGAAAAAAAAAGTCCTGGAAGAAATGGGGAATGATTAAGAGGAGAGACTATCAATTACACGTCTCAAAAGGATTGTTTGGAGAAGCTCGTTGCGTGAAAGAATCCGCTGGAGCAACCAAGTGAAGACCGTATCCTGAAGAGCTGGAATCAAAAAGATACGGGTCAAGAATTATTACGATCCTCAGACAAGAGGGTGCCGACTCAAGATGAAGAATTCGAGCGATACTGGTAGTCCATCCAGTAGCGCGCCGATAGTGTCTGGCGTCTGTTTGCAGAACTCTAATTGGGGAGAACTATACCCTCTGCAATAAAAAAAAAACGCTAATGAATTAATATTTAATATTTTTAAATTTTTCCCCAATTGACGCCTCTCAGCGCACATAATCTTCCGGCGCGTGTGTGCTCCGCACAATATGGCCATATGTTCTAGCAGTTCTAAATAGTGGATTCTCGCGATATAGAATATTTTAAATCGCGTAATATCCCAGTAATATTTGCCGAAGACATCAGTTGATGAAGACCTATAGAGCATCAGCGTAGTTTTTATGTGCGATATGTATATCTAGAGTTTAAGTCAATTTCCGTGTGCTGCCACAAAGGCGGTACTTCAAGTGATCGCCTTTGATACGACTGCGTTTATATTTACCGTATTTAGAATCCTGCGTAATCTACCGCCCCCGTGTTCTATCTCATCTTGGATATCTGCATGCATGTGACTGAGCCTAATCCGAGTTTTGCTGTTAAGTCAACATTATTGTTTATGCAACTGCGTTATACCATCGATAACAGATGATAAGATCTAATACTGATCTCATTTGTGTATCAACAGTATTTAACAAATTTATAAACATAAGTTATTTTTTCCATCGATTTGAATAATTATCTTGCAGATTACTTTAAATGGTGCCAAAACAAAAAAAATGATAATAATGCATTCATTTAACTATAACTTGAACTTTGTCTACACGCGCATAAATTTAATCTTTTGTAATATTGACCTCTAAAATGTATGTTATCTATTTAATCGCCGATTTAAACATTTCAAAGGGATTATTTATTTAAAAATTCGGAAGCAAGCTGTAATCCCGCGTTTTTTTTTTAATCTAAATTTCATATAAATTTATATTAAAAGGTGGGCGAAATCTAATATTCCGGTCAGTTTTGGGACGTGATTAGCCATTGCAGGACGTCGTCGATGTATATATTATCACAGGCTGTGATAAGATGTGTGATGATCCATGTCCTACAGTGAGGTATATCGTATTCATATGCCGGTAATTTAATATCGCGTCTCGATGCCATCTCGCAAAATTGTATTGTAGCGTGCCACGTTTTCCGTGTGAGATACGATCGGAGCGAAATGGAAGAACGTCCTGACCTACAATATTCGATTCTGAGCAATACATTTTATTTTCAGCTCATCGCAAAAAAAGCTATCCGCATACTTACGCCCCGCTGAAACCTGGAAGAGTGGTGAGAAGGCGCTTCTTGGCCTTCAGTCCGGGAGAAGAACCTGCATCTAGTAGCAGCACCAGAAAAGGTTCATCACCAGAACGGCCCTACATGATTGAACCTCCAGCTTTGACCAGCATGGAAAAGGAGGGCTATAGAATCACCCCTGATTCGGACACGCAGGTAAATAATTTTCATAATATTCGACATGTAACCTTCACCTTTTATGAGAGTAAATTTTTCATTGTGACATCCATCGGATTCTTCTTTATTCGTTTTTGCCCATCCTAGCCGCTGAGACCTATAAAATCTTCATGTTTCTAGTTTTAATTGATTTTCTAGCTCAGAGTTTGTTTATACACTGTAGATCTCGTGCCAAAAATTCGTTTAAAAAATACTTCTCAGATCAAAGACATCAGAGGCGTAACAGCCCTATTGTAGAGCCCTAGCCTCATCCAACACCGTTTTACATGTTATCTTCCGATAAGTTTCAATTATGCAGTGTCCTTCTGTACATAGTTCTACAACCTCAGGCTTCGTTTTATTTTCCTTCGGGGATAAGAATGTTTGTTAACCATCCTTTTCAGCGGCTGATTGTCTTGCATCCTTGACACGTGACCGGTCTATCGGAGTCTGGTTACTCTGACAACAGCTGTGACCGGTATATCCTTGTAATATTGGTACAGCTCCTCGTTGCTTCAGATACGCCATTCCCTGCGTCGAATACGGTTTTAAAATATTCGTCTCAAAATTCTCCTCTCCATGATGTCCAGTTGTCACTCATCTTGTTTTGTCAAAGCCCTACATTCAGATTCGTATGTTAGGATGTGCCTGATGAGTATCATGTAGAGCTTGACTTTTGTCTTTTTTGAGAAGAATCAAAGTTCCCGCCTTAATTCATCATCGATTGAAAGCAGTTATTTTCTTTAGTGTTGCTTCGTTATTTTAAATTTGGTTTGATATATTCTCACCCATCCCAGTATTATCTTCGTTTAGTAGCGGTTGCCTTGACAATCATAATTCGATTGTAATTACCTTCAAGCAATGACGGGTATAAATAAATACTTCCAAAAAACCCAAAACAAAAGGTTCGTTGACAAAAAACCCATTCTGAAGCCAATTTATCGCGATGGAAGATCCAGTTTTTTCCGCTTTTTGGCACAGTAGCTTTGATGATTCTCAGCTTAGTAACAATCCATCGGTCAGATATCAACACGTGAGGCTAAAGGGCGTACTTATCAACGTATACGTATCCAAAATGCGATTCTAAGAATCACAGCTCATTTCATGCATAATAATTCTTTGCTTTCACGGTTCAAATACCTCGCTCTATTTCCACCGCGCAAAACAAACTGCATTTACAAATATTAGCATGGATATAAATGTGCTTCTACTTAGGCGCTAATCCACAATGAAAGGCTACGTTGTCTCATTATTATATCAGTGCACGAACTTTTTGTTCACGCCCTTCCACACTCAAAACTCGTCACTTAATCGTTTTTTTTATTGCAGATTTCGGATCCAGCGTCTGATATTCCGGGTATACCGAACGATAACACTCCAGAGAAACGCGTTCAGTTCGGAGAGGACGACAATTTTCCGGATCACATTGAAAAATTGCCGAAATCGTAAGTTTTAAAAAATATTTTGTGTTTAAATTTGATTTCATTGATCGAGTGCGGTGGGTGTCGTCTGCCGTTCGTCATTGTTACTTCATGATGAATCCGTTGCTGTGGATTTTGGCACGTGGATGTTGCATAATATGAACGTTCTAAATCCGTGCGCAATTTTTTTTCAGTCAGAAGACACATTGCTATGACGTAGCACTAATTTTCATCCAACGATGACCATAAGTTTAGAAAATTATAAGAAAAAATCGTGAAAATTTTTTTTTTAGAATATGAAAATTTGTTCGGAAAGTCGTTAAAAAGATTTATATGATCGGAAAATGTATCGATAATTTTCAGACTTGAATGTAGTCGACCGGATAATATGGCGCACGCGAAAATTATCGATCGGCTGAAAAAATACATATTTAATGATTGTACGTGTTTAACGCCCTGAAAATGTATATGATACTCCGACTGCTAATTACAGTATTCTCTTCTTCGGTACATATGGAGGAGGGCGTCTACAGTGATTCTCCAACTCTATATGCTTCGCGTTTAATTTCAATCCTATGAATTACTTTCATTATATTTTTTTACAAATTTATTAAAAGAAATATCCATTGACAAAATGAATAAAATGCATCTATAAGGTTTGATCTGATATTCGATTTAATAAAAGACAGAGTTTTTTTTAATTAAATAAAAAAAACTTGATGCAAGGGGTTTGCTAAAAAATCTTTTGGACCAATACGCCTGGTACGCTGAGTGGAAGAGGTTAAGAATCGTATACGTCATTCAGTTGCGAGAGCTGCTGTCATTGTCCCAAAAAGTTTTTCCAGACGCGAGCTTCGGAAGAAAAACTTGTTAGTACCTCTGTATGGTAATATGGTTCTTTGTTCATTATTTTTCTTACGGCACACTTGAAACTCCACGAAATTAAATTATTCTTAACATTTAATGAGATAGCTGGGATCAACTTTTTTTAAATAAGAATACACGTCTTAGTCAAGTTGAATTTTGGACAAATTTCGAGGCATAATTAAATATTGTAATATCTATTTTTAGTCATTTATTATTTCTGTAATTTCCCTTAGGAGACACAAAGTAGATCTTTGGTTTATTTCTCATAAACAGATTTGTTTAAAGTTCGTTTTCTTCTTCAGTTGCTTTTTCCATTTTCGGACGTAGGCGATCTATAGGTTCATGTTTTTCTCCACACATTTGTCGGATTTTAACGAACTGGAACAATGTTGGAGCCTCCGATTCGGTCCAGTTGCAGAATTAGCCAGGGCATTTCTTCCCAGATACCGTTTAGCTTTCACTTGGTCTCTCTTTGGTCGGCACCCCCATGTCTGAGGATCGTGATCCTTTTCGCAGCTACTACGGTGGAGCCTGTGGCGGTCTTCACTTGGTCACTCCAGCGGGTGGGCACCCTGCCCCTTCCCCTTGGTCTACAGAAGGCGATAATCTGGTCCACGAATGATGTACTAAATTTTACTTTTTTACATCCTTCGGTAGCACCTCATTTCAAACGCATCCAATCGGTTATTGTTCGCTAAAGATAGACGTTTGTTATAACATTATTATATTCGTTCCCTTCTATAGCGCTCTATAGCAGGATGCGCTATAAGAGGGTTGACTGTATTTTTAAACAAGCAAACGCTTTTAGCAAATTATTTAATCAATGAACTTTCATTCATATCTTCGCGGTACACTTCACTAAAGGGTAGGATATTTCTATCTCGATTCTATTTCCGTTTCCATTTCAATGAAATATTTGTTGAACTATATATAGTTTTTATCGCTAAGGAGTCGACTAATTAAAACGAACCTGGGCCCATCATCTGACATTTCTTTTGAATAAATCCATACCTGGATTGATCGTGAGACTCCATCAGTTGAAAGAAAAATTCGTTAATATAATCTTGTCTAAATTTGTCATGAACTTTTTTCCAATTTTTGATGCAGTTTTAGTTATTGCGTTGAGCTCTGTTTATTTTTTTATCTTCGGGAATAAGCAGAGGTCGCAGGACTTCGCCCATGTCCGATAAATACTACAAATGTCAAGATATAAAATTAAAGAAAATACTAAAACGCAAATATTGAGGGTTGGTCGTTAAATCGTTCTGCTCTAGGTGCTATTCCCTTCGGCACACTTCAACACGTCGCCATATTCATGACAATTGGATCGAACTGACATCCCCCATTGACTGCCAATCCACGTCACCGTCGCCCATCCAAAATTATTATTATATTCGTTGTTCCGTACGAGGACAAATAAATTGTGGGCCACCGTCCAAGACGTACCCGACGGCAACCACAGTATCGTGCGGACGTCCTATTGCAACGGTTACAATTTCAATTTTGTATGGTGCCATCGCCCCGGAGGTAGACTATCGCATCGAATCCTTGAGGACATGGATGAGAGGAGGCCTCAGACTGCGGCGGCGACGGCGGCTCCCTCGAAGTCCAAAGGACGGTACGCCCTGACGTCACCCCCGCATATGCATATGGAAAAATAATGATATATAGCTTAATTAGGTCATCATCCGTGTGTTTCAAAGTGTTAAGTGTCGGTGGTTTCGCAAAAATATGTCTGAGTTTTAGCGATTAGATAATAATCTTGGCAAAAATATCTCGTCGGTTTTCCATATTACGACATTGAAAAACGAAATTTTTTGGCATATACGACACAGTACATTCTTCCTTTTATCGTGCATCTAATGTCATTATCGCGAGATGACCGATCTCTGGCACTCTTCCAATATGGAAATCAATAAGGGCCGCAGATGTCGCATTGACGAAATTTTAATTATAATTGTGTTTTCACGGCCATTTCACTCTACAATCCGGTCTAGAATATTGAACGTCGTCCAAAAAATCTAGAAAATAATCATCAGTAAGGGCCGGACGTTGATTGAGTACTATTTTTAATTTTCAGCACCAGGAGAATAAGCGCTCCTCATACGCGCAAGTTTTCTCTGCAAGAAGAACCGCAATGGAGAAGGGAGGGGAGACGCGTATCTGTTCAGCCCGAGGACGCTGTCCTGCCCGAGGCCGATCTCGAGGACCTCGACAGCCATCGCTCCGATGATCCGAGGGCATTCAGACGATCGAAAATAAGAAAGGTGAATATGCCCACTATTCGAACGACCCTCTTGTTCGTAACCTGTCGTCGTTGGCAGACAATGCGGCGCCACAACTTTAGTGACGCAGAATAATTTATACATCAATATATCCACAGCAATAAACATAAAAATTATTTTAATAAAATTTAAAAATTCAAATACATTCATTTTAAATATTTTTTCGTCATTCATAAATAATTTGATTCTTAATATAAAATGTCTGCCATCTAGTGGTCATGTCTGCAAACTATAATAAACTTATATTAAAGTATTTTTTTAACTTTTTACACGGTTTTTGATATAGCAAATTATGCGGTGCACACAGATTAGGGGCGCCGAGAAGCGTTAACTCATTTTTAACACGGTTTTATAAAAAGTCCACTAAAAGAACAAATACATACTATATTTTTACACGAATTATTTGTTATAACACGATTTCCAGAAACAAAATATGTATATATCGTCACTGGAAAGCGTTCATGATGTTTCTCGAAAGAATAAAAATAAAATAGAGTAAAAACGTAGCTTTAAAACCGGTAAATAGAATACCTTGCTCAAATTTTTAGTTTTTCTCGCACAAAATGTACGATAAATGTTGTAAAAAGATCTAAGTTACAGTTCGCTACTTTAAATTAAAAATTATATACATAATGAATAGTTTTTTGACTCGCTGTGAAGTATAATTTTTGGAGATACAGCAAGATTGCGTTCTTGTGTCTAAATTATAATTGGGACAATGGACAAACAAAAAGCTTCGTTAGATTCTAATGCATTAGTCTTTTCAAATACATTTGTATAATTTATTTAAAATCATTATTACTTTTTCCCCGATTTTCTATAACACAATCTTTATTTTTTTATAATGCCGTTTTATTTAATTTACCGAATTAATTAATTTTTGGCTTTTTTTACACATTTTCTAAATAAAAATGTTTAATAAATACAGATGTCTACCGGCTCACCGCATGTGAACATCAATAGGAAGGACGGTAACACTAAATTGAAAGAACTACTCTCGACCAACTTCAAAAAGATCTACGATCATCGTCCACACTCGGTAAATATCGACTGAAATATTATTTATTTTACAATATATGTATATTAATTTTAAATATGTTGTTCGCAGTTGTTCGTTCAACTCGACGAGCTAGTGGATGCGGGCGAAGAAAAGGAATGGCGTCAAACAGCCCGCTGGATCAAATACGAAGAGGACATTGAAGAAGGCTCGGACCGTTGGGGACGACCCCATGTCGCCTCGCTATCATTCCATTCTCTGCTTAACCTACGTCGGTGCATACAATCGGGCGTACTCTTGCTCGATCTCAATGAGAAGGATTTGGCCGGAGTTGCTTTCCGGTTATTATTCACTTTAATACTCAATGAAGCGCAGATATATCATTCTTTGTATCGTCTTAAAATGATGTTACTGTCGCACATTTTATCCCGATTGATTGTATTTGACAAAAACTATCACTTCATTTGATGCAAAATAATATTCAGATTCACTTGATTATTACAAAGAGACAGACTTTCCGCATTCTTCCATTGTTTATCTTAATATTTACAATTTAACGTGTGTTTATATATATTAGGATTGCTGAACAAATGGCCATCGATGAATTGATCGAAGAAAAGGATAAACCGGGCGTAATGCGTTGCTTGCTCCTCCGTCACAGACACGTGAACGAACACGATAGAAGCTTCAGACTGAGTTTAAAAAAGAATTCCAGTTACAGCAGCCTTCAGGTATTATCTACGTTCATTATTATTAATCGTATTCATTTATCGAATGTATTGAGATCGCGTCGGTTATTAATGGTTATCAATTTATTTTATGCATTCTCAGGAGCATGAGGTATGTTATGTATATATCGAAACGCGATGATTATTATAAATGATTTAATATGTAAGTTGTTCTGTGTAGTATTCTGTATTAAAAAATGATTATGTGTTTATGTAAAGTGGCTCTGGACTAATGAGAGATTAGCCGGTCGTCGGAGCACGTTGGCCACAATTCCGGGACTCACTCCCTCTTCTGTAATGCCCGGCGGTCGCCCCCGGTTATCTGGACCGCCGATCACTGCCCGACGTCATACTACTCAAATGATTGTAAATTTTAATAAAAAAAAAAAACTCTTTTAGTTTGCAAATTAATATCCTTATTTTTGAGTAGTATTTTTTAAGTTTTCTTGTGACATTTTGTTATTATATAAAAATGCATGATGTTTTGTTAATCATTTTTTTTTTTAATTAATATTTATTTTTTTGAGTGGAATTTTAATCTGATTTCTCAGCTAAAACCCATATATTATATTTAGACTACATAGACAAATCGGCATGTTACATATATATTCATTAAGACGAGAATGAAATGTTATATTTTTCTCTAATTATTAATAATTTTATTGTTTTTTTCCCATTTTTATCTTAAATTTTGTTTTGCGTGTTTTTATATAATATTTTTAATCATTATCTATCCATTAATCGCGTGTATTGTTAAAAATAATGATTTCTGTGCAGAATTTGTCCGACGGTGAACGAGGTAAAGCGCAAACAATTCAAATGAGCCACATCGACGGCGAAGACGGATTGAAAAATTGGAGTCCGACATCACCCGACGACGTTAAAATAGATTTCAAAGAAGAGACGTACGCGTCTCAGGAAGACGTGAAGAAATCTGGAGACGATTCAATTTTAAAACGTATTCCGGAAGGCTCCGAAGCCACCAGTGTATTGGTCGGCACCGTAAATTTCCTGAACAATCCGACAATTGCGTTTGTGCGTTTGGCACACGGCATATATATGCCGTCCATCACTGAAATAACAATCCCGGTGAGATTTATGTTTGTCTTGTTGGGACCAAGCACCGCCGATCTCGACTACCACGAAGTGGGCAGATCTATATCAACGTTGATGTCCAATCGTTCATTCTACGAGATCGCGTACAAGGCTGATCACAGAAAAGACTTTTTATCCGCAATCAATGAATTCTTGGACGATTCCATTGTGTTGCCGCCCGGAAATTGGGACAGTCAAGCACTGTTGCCGTTCGACGAACTGAAATCCAAATCCGATATGATCCAACGAAGGAAAAAGGATGCCTTAGAAAAAAGACTGTTATCCGGCGATGATAAGGACAATGTCGAAAAATCTATGCTAATCAGCGACGATAAAAAACCGTATAAGATGCCACCACCCGATCCGCTAGACAAAACCGGAAAACCGTTTGGAGGTAAATCTAAATAAATATTGACGTAATCGATGCATATTTTTAATTTTTATTATTTATAGGTTTTATAAATGATATTAAACGACGATTTCCGTTTTATTTGTCCGATTTCACCGACGGCTTGAACGGACAATGTTTCGCTGCGTCCATATTCATGTATTTTGCGGCGTTGTCTTCGGCCATTACGTTCGGCGGATTGATAGCCGATAAAACGGGAAACTTGATCGGCATTTCTGAAACGCTAATATCGACGGCAGTTACTGGAGTACTATTCGCACTGTTATCCGGCCAACCTATGATGATAGTCGGAACGACCGGTCCTCTGCTGCTGTTCGACGAGAGTTTATTTAATTTGTGCAGCAGTAACGGGATCGATTATTTAACGTTGCGATTATACTTGGGATTATGGCTGGCGGTTATCGGCTCCGTTGTCGCATTATTTGAAGGCAGCGTCTTAGTTAAAAAATTCACCAGGTAAACGACAATCTTTAAATAACAATATCGTTTGTTTTTTGTGTTAATTTGCATATATATTTTTATAGATTTACCGAGGACATATTTTCGTCGTTGATTTCATTGATATTCATAATTGAATCGTTATCCAAAATGAAATTTGTATACTATAAACATCCGTTGTTGAGCACGTACTGCGAAGAAGCCATAGCGGCACTGGCCAGTCTCAATTTCTTCTCAACGGGAATCACGTCTACCCCGTTTCCACTCTATGACGAATATAATATGACAACGACAGAATTTGACGACTCCACATTGTACAATGACACTAACCCGTCAAACTTTACAATGTCGGGTCCTGAGAACTTGTTGAAACCGGATTATATTGTTGAAATTGACAGTCAGCCCAATACAGCACTCTTTTCGACGCTGCTCACACTCGGGACATTCGCGATAGCTTATTATTTGAGAATTTTCAGAAACAGTAAATTCTTCGGCAGAAACGTGAGTGTTCACATGAATTTATTTTTATTTTGTATAATTTTTATTAAAATATGATTTATTTTTCAGATCCGGCGTGCATTGGGTGATTTTGGCGTACCGATTGCAATCGTGATAATGGTCATGCTCGATTATTTTGTTCCGCAAACTTACACCGAGAAACTTAGTGTACCCGAAGGACTGACCCCGAGCGATCCCGAAACCAGGGGATGGATCATTCCGTTCTCCGGATCGGACAACAACGAATTTCCGATATGGGTAGCCTTTGCCGCCAGCGTTCCCGCACTCATGGTTTACATTATTATATTTATGGAGACCCACATCGCCGAGTAAGACTTTTCAATATCTTTATCCGTTATGCTATTAAAATGTGCAGCAAGATCTCGTATATTAATTTACTTAGTTCAAAATGAAATTTTAATATCAGAAATAATTTGCGAGCGTCATATGTTTTGAAAATTATTTTATTGTCAATGTGCACTGCTGCCAGCGATTTCATTAATTGTGTTATCGTTTAGAAATATTTACGCTATAACCAAATATTTTTTCCTAATAGACTTATTGTCGATAAGCCTGAACGAAATCTACGCAAAGGTTCTGGATTCCATATGGATATTGTAATTATTAGCTATCTGAACATATTGTGCGGCCTAATCGGTGCACCGTTCGTTTGCGTTGCAACAGTACGATCGGTATCGCACGTCTCCGCACTTACAGTCATGTCTAGAACTCATGCGCCCGGAGACAAGCCGTACATTACCGAAGTTAAAGGTAAGCTTACCGTTTATTATGTATAGATGTTGATGCATATCAATAACACGGTGCATTCATTGCAGAACAACGTCTCAGCGGATTAGTCGTCGCCATACTCGTGGGATTGTCGGTGCTTATGGCCCCGTTGTTAAGTTTAGTGCCGCTTGCAGTCCTATTCGGAATATTTTTGTACATGGGAATCTCATCAATCAACGGCATTCAATTGTTCGAGAGGATTGTCTTGTTCTTTATGCCTGTTAAACATTATCCTCCGGCAGCTTACGTGAAAAAGGTTAATATCATATATAATAAATGAAATACAAATATAAAATTATAATCGGGACTACGGAGCCGTCAAATATTTATAACTAGTCATTACAATCTCTTATGAATTCTTTCGGATACTGGTTAGGAGGTGAATGTGAATCTAGTAATCCACCATTCCCATATCTTTAATAAAAGGAGTTCATGGCTTGTTTTAAAAAATGTCACTGAGCTTGTAAAATCTTTTTAGTAAATAAAATCGTATTTAAATTCTATTTAAATGAAAATTAACGCTGCTTTCTACATCGTAAAGAATTTTAAAAAAATGAAACATTTTTTTATTATAAGATGTGTAATAAAATGTCAAGGGTTCCGGAAAAAAGTATTTATTTGCTCCTTTGATTTGGAGAGAGCTTTCGACCCCGTGCAACATTAAAAACTAACAGAAGCACAAAAACACGTCGGACTTGACGGAAAAGATATGACTGTAAAAAAATT
>JAGXCT010031285.1:0-22141 GCA_022495035.1 Philopotamus ludificatus
CAATGGCCAAGAGAGGGAAACTCTTTACAAAAAACCGCATACTAAGACGGTTTGGTTGTCGGATGATGGATTGCCGGAGCTTCTCTTTTATGCTCCGCGCTATGGACATAAAAGAAGAGCTCTCACATGACTTGTGAGACTCCTTTAGCCTCGGCAACCATTTAAGAATCTGGTAAAGCCCATACGCTCAACGATTGAGTGTTCCGAAGCTAGCAAATGATGATGATGATGATTGAAGTCTTATTTATTCGTACTAATTATTAGATAGATAACATATTTACAAAGGAAATATCATATTGACTTGAAATGCTTGGGGTATTTGAGATATCCCCTTCGGACGACGTGGTTGTTTTTCAGCCACCGTGACGGACAAGGAAAACAAATCCAATACTATTGATATAATTATTTTTCGTTGTTGTAAATATCAACAAATGACTAAACTAAAACCCTGACAAACGTAAACGACATCATTTCCGCGGGAAACAACTAAATATATTTTTAATAAATTAAAATAATTTTTATTTATTAATTTTACATGCGCCAATTTAATTCGCGCCGGATCGTCGGCATGGCAACACCAAGCTTTGATAAAAATAAAATAACATTTAACTTTCTGTATGTCCTTCGTCAGTTCTTTGAGCATCTTATACTACTCAATAAAATAAAATTGATTTACTTAATGGTTTTAAAAATAACACACCTCATCAACAAAACCAAGGCAAAGAATACGGCGCAAATTTATTTTTACAAGGTTTTCCACTATCATTTTTAAATGCGTCTACGTAAAACAGTTTAAAAAAAGATGTGAATCTTAAATACGAATACAATTACCGTTCTTGAGGTAAAAATAAAGATTCAGATATGTTATATCATCGGATAATTAAGCAAAAACATACTAATGAGTATCGTGGGAATTTCCGAAAAATGTTGATCTAAACATCGTCCGTTCTCGTTTTAGGCAACATTGATGCCTAAATCGGAATACATTCTTTATTGCTAAGTATTTCCTATAACGCTGTCGATAAATTATATTTTAATTGCCGTCGATAAAGCTGTCACTACCATGCCGAGAAAAATGTGTAAATTGTTGGAAGACATCATTTTTTTACGATTGATTTAGATTCTGCGCCTCGTAACAATGAATCTCGCGATCGGATTTGCCTAAGAGGCGCGAGTTAAGTTCTCTGGATTACGCAACGGTGAGGAAAACTAAATTTCCGAAAAAAATATATGAAAATCTCCGACATCTGTCTATTTCGTATGCGATCTAGTTGAATAACAATATTACACAAATATTAGGTATCGCTATCTCATTTCGCATCTTTTCCCATTATCTAATTTTTTAGCGTTATTGTGATTATAAAATTAGAGGCACAACAATGCGTCGGATTATTCTAGGATTGATTTAGCAAATAATTGTAACATATTTTGCTCTAAAATCGTGTTGCAATCGTCTAGTTTGCCAAACGTATTGACAAAACATATTTTTTTTTTGAGGCCAACAGATCTATTGTACGAAGATATTACAAGACTGTAATCAATGCACAATAATTCGTTCAGCAATGCATTATCAGAAATATCGTGAATAGTCTGCGGTCGTAAATGGCGAATTTTCTTTCGATTACATTACGAAATAACATATTTTTGCATCGAAATTCATACGCAGATGATCGCCGCGCACTTGCTTAATAATAATTTAATTATTATTTAGAAAACAATTGGAGATTATGACACAAAAATGGAAATATTTACGTGAAAATTATGAAATTCATCCGAATTATATAATTGTCGCGGCGCCCGTTAATGTGGAAAATTCGCTGCGACGTTTGTGGCCCTTTCACTTTTCAGCTCATCCTCTTAACGATGAGATGGCGATTGTCTTCGAAGATTTAATGACATATTTGGAGGCACTTCATTATCATGCTATGAATCTGGTCTATTGTTGACGAAGCAGAATGCAATGATGATCAGGTGAAAACGTATGAACTCAACTATACATGTGTGCAAATTTTGTAGAGTTTCCATTTCTAATTTCGGAAAATTGTCTGCTTTTCTCGTCTGAATATGGCATTGTTTGTTTAATTTTTGCTTTGTTGTGTCGTCTTTAATTGGTTTAATGATGACGTATATACAAATATTGAACACTGCATTCACTTTTTCACATATTCAAAGATTTTCTATTTATTTATGAAAGACTTCATATGTAATATAAATTACATGATGTGTAATTATTATTTAATATTTTACTCTATGTTGATGTAGCGTTCTTGAGAAAAAAAAATCATGATCTAATTGCAATTTCCTATACAAATCTATAAGCAATTTCCAATAATATGATTCTTTATTATTATGTAATTAAACATACATTTCTTCAGTACTTTTTAATAATCAGTGCATTCGTTACAATTTTCGACTAAAAAATCATGCATCACTGTAAATTTTCAGTCAAGAAATTTTCCCGCTATTATTTTTAAAATAATAATATTTGAAGGTTTTCTCTCTATAATTATTTTATAAGACCGCGTTAAAATATATACATGATTTAAACCCAAATAAAAAAATAGGATAGAATCTAAGGCTCGTGGGCAACATTTGGTCTACGAACCTATCAATATTTTTCTAAAATGTTAACTTTTCTCTACCTCTTGGCTCCTCTTTAAATAAATGAAATGAAACGTAATACATTATATATTAAACAGTATATATAAATTTATAAGTATAACGTCATCCCTTCTATAACGCTCCCTGATATAGAGCGACATGAGCGGATTCTTTTTACAAAATGCTATATTTGCAAGGTAAAATAACATATTTCGTAAATATCCAATACATTGCCGCACAAAACAAAGGTCAATGCCCTTTGTTTGACAATAAAATACTAAAATAGTATATAAAAAAATGTTCAATGTATTGATTTCGTTGAATTTACTCTCCCGAACTCCAAATTTTGTATGGTCGCCTAGTCTTTTTAAGGGTAGATTTATTTCTATAGCGTAATTCCTATATCGGCGTTATAGGAGGGTTGACTAAAACAAATAACACCTAATCAATTTAATTTAAATGCTGAGAGATTTTAACAGTTTTTATTTGTCATAAATTATTCCAAATGTGTATTTTTTATGTTATATTCTTTTTGTCATGATAATAAATAATTTTTAACTAGAATAAGACACTTGCGGCCCTTCAGTTAAAAATTTGGCCCAGCCCTGGTCTAATTTATTGATTTATTGTAGCTTCTATAAAAGCGAAAACTATTTTTTGCATCGCTGAAAAAATAATTAATTTAACAATTTTAGAAAATTAGAGAATATTGGCCCTAACTGCTATTTACTAACTTTATTTATCATGAAATATTTTATCACGATTTTGTGTAGAAAATTTCATAAATTAGAAGATGTCAAAAGATTTATTTTATATTCATTTTCTTATTTAATCGGGAGACTTACCAAAGATTGGTTTTAGGAGACGATATTTATGCACTTTTTCGAAGTAGTCATTAAAAATTGTGAAGCGGGAATTGACAAACAAAATTAGTAAAGGATATTGGTAAAAATAATTAATATTACATGAGATGATGATTTTTGTTCATCATTAGTAATATGAGATATTTTACAAAATAATTAAATTAATCTTTCAGATTCAAAATGAATTAAATATTCTCCACAACGATAAATAGGCAGACAAAATAAACAGACCTTGGAAAATGATGAAAATTGAAAAAGATCCCATCCCCTAAAAAGAAAAGCTTCCTCTAAATTTATTAATATACAGGTAACCCCCGTAAAAATGTAAAATTCATGAAGCAGAAATGTTGACCATTATTTTTTAAAATTGAAACCATTTTTTATCAGAAACTCTTCGTGCCATTAAAAGTTATACTAAAAACAACTTACCGGTTTAGCCAAACAAGGGTACCTAGGTTCTTTTTCTAACTAGGAATATAATGAATTGATTGTGTTTAATAATGTTTTTTTTAAAATACCTGTTCGCGAAATTCCGCTTATCGCGATCTTCCCAACGTATCCCCCGCGATCAACAAAGGATGCCTGTATTAAGCGTAATGTAATAAAATGTTAACCGATTTTCCGATCGATTGAAAAATAGACGCGATTTTCCGACGTCTTTGTGTTGACCTATGACATATCGGTGCAAAATGCATTCAGCAGCGCTATACAATTTTCCTTTCGAAAAATGCATTCGTCCTCTACCACTTGATTGCCGGCTTCTGCACGGCGGCGACAATGGCCAACGATGATATCTACCTGTCGGCCAAAACAAATTAACAATGCGAGCGCCAACTTTGACCCGTGTCAAATGTGTTTCGCCAAAGGCGCATAAGTGGCACATAGCCGACATGAGAACACAACGCGACCAAAATAATGGATCATTGCACAATCCGGGGTCCCACGCGAGAGCACACCGCGTTTCCCACAAGCCGGTGTCCCAACGAGCGAGCCATTGTCCCGGGTGTTCCGCGAAGGTCGGGTTGGGGGCCGGGTAGGGGCCCCAAGCTATATAGGTACCCAGAGGGGAGGCCTCTAACTCAGTTCTCCATCCGATCTCCTTACATGTAGTCCAAAGATGAGTGCTCACAGTGAGGTGGGTATAGTAGAGGCGGTTGTCGCGTTACGCTCTTGTGCTTGTGCAATGTTTGTTGTGATGTGACCGTATCCACGTGGATTGCAGATACCGGTGTGCTTGTGACTTGTTTATTTTCATTTACCACTTCCTGTATTAAAATTTCACTTGCGACACGAGCCGTGCGATCGTTGCTAAAAACGGAATCAACATCCGTATAATAATCAATTGTAATTAATCGATGTTAATATTGTTTCAGAAATCAACATGGTTGATTTTATTATTGACATGTCTGCCGGTCTTAGCAGCAGCAGCAGCAGCAGCAACAGAGACAGCAGAATCAGCGGTAACGCCAGCAGTGGAGGAGACGCAAATGGAATTAATGCCAGTGATTAATGCGACAGCGATCGAGCCAAAAAGCAATAGCACCAAAGATTTATTCGCATCTGAAACTGCGGATCCAAAGAAAGTAGAGATAGTGAAACAAATTAGGAGATTGAACGAAGACGGTTCTTATACTGTGGGATACGAAGCCGGCGATGGCACCTTCAAGATCGAGAGCAGAGACGTGCAAGGCAACATCAAAGGGACGTTCGGATATGTGGACGGCGACGGCGAGATCAAGAGGGTATCCTATTCGACCAGCAATGCGACTCAAGCTCCTTTGCTCTTGCCGCTGTTACACGCTTCGAGATTCAACAGAACGCTGACGACGACAAGAAGACCACAGCCGACTATAATTTATCCGAAATCGAGCAGCGGAAGTCCGACGAGGGCTACTGTCATCCAAGCAATACCGAGAAGACGACCCGTGAATCCACCATCTCATTCGAACGCAATAACAACGACCGAATCATACAGAGTCGTAGCTGGAAATTTGTTCAACAAATCTGAAACGACTGAAGCGCCAAAAACACTGAAGCAATTCCCGATATTCACTCCGAGAACATCGGCAGCAACTATAAAATCTGTATTATTATCAGAAACGGATGAAGGTAAGGTCGTGCATCAGAACGGACAGCAGAGAATGCCCATGGAATCAAATGGCACAGCATCCACGACGAATCCTTCCATAATAAGATCGACTATCGTGTATGACAAAACCAAAGATAATAAACTGTTGAGACCAAATACGTTCAGAAGGCAGCTCAATCCTAACACTTACGAAAATGAACAGATGTTCGTTTTTCAGCAATCTGCAGGCGATGATACCACAGATGTATATGGCGGTTCGATCCTCACGGGTACTGCGAGACCATTGTTCACGACCACGACAGGAAAACCGAGATTGGTTCCGTTCCATTCGATATTAGCCGCAAGACAAAAGCTCAACGAAAAGCTCGCCACCAACGCTCCCCCTGTCCACGAAGAACAGCAAGAGACAACATTGGAAGCGACGACCAACAAGATAAACGACGGCAATTACGTCACATCCAATCCGATACCAATAATTCAAATACCGATCTCCAATGATGAACAACGACCTTACATCAAACACATTCCAGTGACGCAATTCAGGACAAGGGAATTTCTACGAGACAATCCTGGCGCTCCTGTGCCAATCGGTAATCAGCGCATCTTGTTCAGATACAATCCGAATATTCCAGCGGATGAAAACGCGCAGTTTTCACGTCAGCCGATCGTTCAGAACCATATTGAAAATCAGGATCAAGACAAGCCGAATCTGATATCGATACCAGTGCAGCAAGTGCAAGGCAGATATCAGAATTACAATCCATATGCCCAGCAGCTGAGGATAGAGAATGCAATTCCGCAGGTCAGAAATCCTCAGGTTGATGAATTTAAGCCGATATCCGTACCTGTCAGCACTAAAGATTTGAAACGATTGCTGCAGCAGTTGTTAGTGAGACAGAATAGAATACAGGCATTGATGGATATTCGCGAAGATTATAGACAACCATATAATCCGCAATATGTTCCTCAAGGACCGCTATTCGAACCGGAATATAGACAGAAACCTGTTTATTCCGGGAGATCTGCGTATCCTCAACAGTTTGCAGAATCGAGACCATATAATGGCTATGTAAGACAAATACAATTTAATCCGAATTATCCGTATCAACAAGTGTATCAAAATCAACAGAATCAATTCCCGAATAGAAACGATTATAGAGCAGCACAAGATGATGGATATAGAAATAACGAGATCAACAACTTTGATCCTGCTATTCCTTATGAAAGTCAGAGATTCGTACCGAAGAGAAGAGTGTATAGACCACGAGTCTATGATCCGAGATATGAAGAAACGAACATGGCATCGGAGACTACTGAAGAACAGATCGAATATTTGCCGCCGGATGTCAGAGAGTCGTTGTTGCTGAAGATGCTAATGTTGGCAATACATCCGGATTTCAATCCGGCGTCGATTGTTGCGCCGATGGCGACGACTCCGCCGCCAACCGAATTCAGGAAGAAAGTCAGGAATGTACAGATTTTAGGCGAAGAGAGCGAAACCAAAGAACAACAGATGATACCAGAGAGGGCATGATTGACCAAAATTAATTAAACACTATTTATATACATATATTTTTTTTATACAATCAACATGAAAATATATAACAACCTGTACAAAACTGATGTAGATAAATTTAACAATAAATTAGGTAAGTGAAACGCTGATTTTCTTTCAAAACGCTTCTCATCTGCGTACTGTCCTTAAATAATTAAAATTAGCATTGGTATAAAGGAAACACTAACCCAAAATTATTCATCAAAACGTGACAATGTAAGGTCTTGGATGTATACGGTCATCATTAATGCCTACGTATGTTTTGATAAACAACAATTATCATGTTTAATTTACGATTTCAAAATTGCGATTTTGTAAAAAAAAAAATATAAAATATGTATTACATATGTCTGTTTTATAAATAATAACATAATGATGTGTACGTGTGGGTTTTGCTGGCAAAGAAAAATGATGGTACATCGCCGCAACGGTGATGCAAATATTTAATTAGATTCATAATTTATTAAAATAAGCACCGTGAAAAATGTAGAAAAATATGTTTTGGAAGATGACACAACTCGTGTTATAATTGTTATGAGATAATAAGATTGATAGTGTTAATTAATTATTTTTCAATATAATAAATATTATAAAAAAAATCGTAACTATGACTAATCATTAATAATACCCGAGATATAATCCATATTAATATTTTTATTCAATTTTAAATAATTCATACGTATATTTATATCAATAATATGATCTTAGCGATCTTAATTTAAATTGATAAAAATAAATATTGCTCAATATTTTATTTTTAATGTTGGATTTATTTAGAAATACGCGTTATTTTCGTCATTTCCGTAACATATATAATCGATGCATTTTTTTTAACCGTACGCATTTATTTAAGGAAGCATCGAGATGCTCTGCAACTATTTCAAGCGCCATTTATGGAAGTAATGACCGACAACATTCATTCATTCACGATGCAATCTTCACGCACAGTTGTTTGTCTAAATATGGCGCATAGATGAAAGTTTTCACATAGACGCACGGGCTTGCAAAAAAGCGACGATGCCTCATGCAAAAATCGTTGCAGGAAACTGAAAGTGAAATAATATTTTTTTTTAGGCGTAAGCGCCAATATTTCCGCGCAGTATCCGTGAGAAATTCTGTTCACAATCTTTTTGCCCAGATCTAACGCCAAGAATGGAAAAGTTCACCTCATGTGAGTCTGTTCTCACTGAGTCTTGCACAACGTATGCAACTGAGTGAACTCCTTGACGGAACACGGCTGTTGGGAAAAAAAACTTGAATTTTTATCGGTCGGAATGGCGTGTGTCGTATACCGCCATTGTGCCGGGAATTTCGTCACATGGCATAATGTAACGTTTCCTCGCAACTTTCAGTTTCATTTTATTTTTACAATGCCATACTATCTGGGGTAAACCGCGTCGATACGATCATTTCGTATCAACATGAATGAATCGTTCGTTCGCATTAGCATCAATCACACTTCATAATAATAACATCATATTAATATTCATGATAGGTTATGTTAGGTTAGGTCGATAATAACAATCAATCACATAAATATTCGTGTTAGGACCAAAACATAATGGCGGATATTTACATACATTTATAGGTTATGTTTGAAACAAATGAATAAAAAAATATGACACGTCGATCAATTAATTATAAGCATCTATTGTCGTAACCCTGACCACGGGGTTGAGTCTGACGCATCTCAGCTGGATGGAGAATACCTTGGGACGGCTCCAGATGGCAGAGACCCGCGCCGGGTTATGGACCACTTATAAGTAAGTAATAAATAATAAAAGTATATTGTTACGTACAGCAATTTTGTTGAAACGAAAAATATCTTCGTTTACATCTCTTCATTGTTGAATGTAATGGCACTCTTTAAATAATGATTCAATTAAAACAATTTTAAGAAATGTCATTGTGCACAATTTCACACGGGCCAATCAAATCGTTCGTTTTTATGCCGAATCATCCCGAATATTACCGAATCATAAATATAAAATGTCCGCTGTATAATTCATACATTTCAAGGTTATGTTTTAAACAAACGAATCATAATTTGCGATTAAAAATTAAAACCACTGTTCCATTTTGGGATTGATTTATTTTTGAACAAAAAAAAACCAGGAACAATATATTTTACAATATGCAAAATCACATCACGCTTTCGATATCATACTATTATTAAATACCAGAGTGTCCGGAGTTATCTATATGAATTATTTTTGCTATATATGACAATGAGATATGGGTTGTATGTACATCTGTAGTTTAAATAGAATAAATAAATTTGTAGATTGAATAATCCGAACCCTCGCTATTGTGCAGATTTAATAAAATCCGAATGCAACGTTGTGCGTTGGCTGACCGCCCTTTGGTAACGAGTATTGCTCTTGTAATTGATCGAGGAATCCGCCTTTGGATTTGATCGCAGCTTTGGGTGCTGTGTATCTGACTTGCTCTTGTCTGTAAGGCTCTGGCTCGGCGAATTGTTCGAAGTTTACTTTGGAGGATTCGGGTCTGAAGATTTGGAAGTTATCAGCCGGTCGTTCGTACTGTTGTGCGGGAGCAGCTCTGCCGGATGGGTCGGAATATTGGATCTGTTGACGGAATTGGGAAGACGGGACGAAGTATGTGGGTTGTTGAGCTTTGGCTGGTTGCGTAAAACTGGCAAGAGTTTGACTCCTGGCCGGTTGTTGGGGTCTTGCTTGTTGGACTGGACGCTGAACAGGCCTAGGAGCTGCTGGTTGCTCATCATAATCGAAGTTAGATTGCTGCTGTTGAGGTACAGCTTGAGCTCCGGCAAAGAATGAAGGCTAAAATCAAACATAATTTTAATTATATATATATCGATGGATAATATTATTAATATATTCTAACCCGTTTGGGGGCTGGAGGGTTATTGTAGACGATGTGAGGAGTGGCTTGAGTCGGTCTGTATTGCACGGGAGCTGGAGTTGGTGACGGAACTGGTGCTTGTACTCTCACTTCTCTTTCCTGTTCCCAAGGTCTTATTTGTTGTACGCCAGGTCTAGGTCTCAATTGTGTCTGCTTCGGCTATAAAACATTGTTTCGTATCGTACACAATGAGATGACAATTAATTGAATGTGTAATCGATGCGTACTTGAGGTCTCGGTAAGTATTCTTCCTCTTCTTCTGGCTCTTGCGACAGATTTATTGGCGGCACTGTGATTCCTTCGCCGGACGGTTGGAATCCATATTTGTTTGCTCCATATTCGACGACGTGCAACTGAAATAACCGCGACAGCTTTGATCAGAACCAGTTTATAATTTTATTCGACCACTTCCCGTTATCAAAAAGAATGACTCGATTACAACTGTCATTCTAGATCGAGACGTCCTTGATACAAATAAAAGTTGTTCTGATTTTTTCGTCTAATCATTTTTTCTAGCTCACCTTTCCTGTCGCATCCGTGTATCCATATTTTCCCTTTACCTCGCCGTCGGCTTGTTTGGTTTCGATTTTGAACGAGCCATCGGCGGCTTCGAATCCGTATGTATAAGAGCCGTCATCATTGTGTCTGAAACAATTTATTAATCTCATTCTTATCATAGTTTTTAAACAATAATGGCATTTTTATTGCGAAACAATCGAGAGAATGGACAAGGTTGTTCACATGAAAATTGAATTCGTTTGACTGGCCAATGGTATGTCTTACGCGAATTAACAAAACAAATATTAGACCATTGCAAGAGTAATTATATAAAAAAAAATGTAAACGTTGATTAATTGGAACGATTAGACATCGACGCGCGATTAGACTTCGACGCACTGATATACGCGAAACCCAAAATTAAATAATAATTTTATTTATTCCGTGTTGAATTGAAATACCTGTCGATTTGCTTAAGAATCGGCACGACTGTCGCCGCGGGTTTCGCTAATTCTATGTCATCATCGTCGAAATTCCTATAGGACGTCCTGGCGGCGCGGCCTTCGACATATTCTTGGCCACATCCTGCCGGAATTAATGTTGCACTCACGACGGTCTGAAATGTTAAAATAATTCTTCACATCGCACACGAACAATGCACAAAATTCACCAATTTCTCGCAAAATAATCAACATCCAGCGCAATCATGTACTAGATGCGTTTTCTCGCACCGATACATTTTCGCAACCAGATATGTGTAGTAATATCGGTCGATAGTATCGATACACGGATACGATTCACATACAATCACAGTAATTGCACGCATACACAGCAAAATAATGGCTGATGACAATTTCACAACGCTTCATCACGATTATATGTATATAAATTATATTTTTTCGGCTCGAACGATCGACCACAATGTATGTAAAATACGAATGGAATAACCGTTGCCAATGCACAGTATTATAAAACTGACCAGTATTATAAAACCAATCATGGTGGACGCGAAAACTATTATCGGTGGGTCCGACTAGAAACGACCTGTTTTATACTGACCAACTTTGTGCTTATAATCTGATTATCCCTTTCACTTTGCTCTGTATATAACATTTAAATCAAAGGATTTTAAATACAATCGTATTGTATTCGTACACAAAATAAAATAAAAAATATATTTATATATATATATTGTTATCATTAATATGAATATTAATTTATAATCGGCATTGTGCAATACGTTTTAATAAAAAAAATAACATTGATTCTGCATTTTTGGTCTGACATCACTATGGATTAATTTATTATCGTATTTATTTTTATAACAACAATGCAATTATAAAGAGCATGCAATAATTCTAACGCACAAGGTTTATAAATTCAAATGTCAATTTCACATCGATAGAAAAAAAATGTGGGATTGTAATAAAATATATATTATATTCGAATTAAAATTTTGCAGAATTTCTATGAAAATAATTCTTCGCAACGTTATAAATTATTTATGACCATTTTCTTTAATGATAATTCTGAATTAGCATATCATATGTCTCGTGGGTTGGCAACCAAAGAGATACTTTCGCTGCACTCCGAAGGCTTTTTATCATTGTGACCTTGGGGTCTGTACAAGAATATGTACGTGTACTAATGTGACATTGCTCGGATTTTTTTTTCAGATAAAAAAATTCTTGTACAAACTTGGATTATTTGTTGAACAAGTTTGACTGTTTAAAACATTTCTATGACATTTAACAGTCCAGTCATCGATGCATTGATCATAAACGGTTTGAGAGATATACCAAGACTTTATATGCAACTATCAATGATATATTTAAATTATGGGTACATAAATAAAGTCGTATTTTAACCCGTGTGTCACGGCGGCTCGAAATCAACCGCGTCTTCCAAAGGGGGTATCTCAGATACCCCAAGCATTTTAAGCCAAGATAATGATGAATTTTTTATCAATATGATTTATTCTGAGAATAATAATAGTTATTCATGATATGCTTCATAATTAGGTCGATATTTTGAATAATAATATTCGACGTAGACTGAGCTCGCACTTGGCACATCGTACCGGATGCGAGTGAGAAAAAATATCGCGTCCTTAGTAACAAAAGGGAATATTGTTGACAATAAATATTTATTCTTTGAACATTTCTAGACTAATAAAAAAGTTTGTGACATCTAGGATTTATATTAAAAGAGTTATTAGAGAAAATCTAGGTTAGGTCATGGCTAGGTCCAAAACGGTATCTTCGATTACTATTCTAATATTACTTTGAGCTAAAAATTATCCCTCTTCCCTAGTCTAACGATTTTGGAGGAGTGTGTCCGTCATGTCCGTCAAAAAATAATGCCAGTGAAGCCTCGAGAAATATTTCTACTATTTAAGGTGATATATTGGTGGCTAAGAAATGCCAAAGTTGGTTTAAAAAAATAACTCTGAACTTATTAATTTGGAAATTGAACCTGGAAGAGGTTGGCGTAGTCAAATGAATAAAGTGACGTTGAAAACTGTATCTAATAATATCGAGGAAGCCTGGGCTATAACTCAAAGATGTCTTAAAAATGTAGATGAAATTCAAAGAAAAGGTCCTGCACGGTTTTTCAGATCGCAACAAGATTAAACGTCTTAACATACGCAGATTATTGCCTGAAAAAGAGCAATGCCGCCCCTTTCTTCGTGGTGGAAATACTGGAAAAGATAAATTAAGCCCTGAACAAAAAGCAATTCCAACCCTGAAAGCGGGACTGAAATCCTAAAATTATTATCTGTGTGATGGGATCAACTAAATCGTATGAGTTCGGCATTATGTTAAAAGAGGTCAAATCTTGGGGAAATCCGTAAAATAATCATGTAGCTAAATTTAAAAGTAAAGAACTCGGTTCGGACAACTTATTGCATCCGTAATATTCACCAGATCTGGCATCTTTGTATTGCCATCTCTTTCGAATGAAGGATTAATGAACACTTTTTGAGGTGAACGAACGATGTCTAATCGACCTTTTCCAAATGTTTTGATTCAAAGCCATGGTAATTAAAAAAAAGACATATATGAAATATTAAATATAATATTAATAGATGGCAGAAAGTCAGAAATAATATTGTAAATTACTTTGTAGTTAAATTTAAGTTTGAGCTTCATTCATAAAATAAAATAAATTTAGAAAAGGTTTCTATGCATTTTTTGGTGCTTTGATAACTCAAGTTTTGTCGTATTGGGGGTAGTCTCGATTATTTTCATCATTCAACGTATAATTAAAGAGGTTATGGCCATTAAAAAGCCTACTTTGCTGAATAGAAATCCTCCAGACATAAATCATCCCACATCATGTTTATCTTTTTTATATTTAAATAAAAAGTTTTCATTTAACCAAAGAAAGCCATTAAAAATGATATTAAAGCATTTATTACGTCGAAAATCAGTGTATTCCTGAAATGTGGATTTATATATAGAAGATACAATAAAATTAATTATTTTATTCTCTTTATCCATCAAAATAAATAACATCCATTTTTATCTTATATAATAATAATCTTTCTATGCCAATTGGTAGTATACTTTTCTGAAATATTTGATATATTTGTTCTGAAATCTGTAATTAATCCTTATTATCCCTACAAATAAATTTAAATATTTCTTAGATCTCCTTTTAATTTCTCGTCTAATTATTTCTCTAAATTAGAGATTTTTACGCATTTTTTACTGTAAAATAAAATTATTTGTAATACATTACTACTATATGCTAATATTTATTTAGCAAAAGCAGTTCTTTTTGTTATTTTTCAAGTAATTTATTAAAATATTTGTAACTTTATTATTGTCTTACGCCATCTTCTTTAAAAATTTCAAAAGATAAATAAAAGATCATATTTTTAATCAGCAAAGAAAGCGTCCTCGGTTATTTTGCGCGAAAAAATAAAGAGACGCTAAGGTGGCGTCCGCGGTCGATGAAGTGTTAATATGAATATTAGTAATTGTATAGATTCATGCTTTATTATATTCTAATAAATATTATATAATGAGAATAATAATAAAATTGGAATCATTAAAACCTTTCCCATAGTTTCGAAGAAGGATTTCTGACATTTAAAAAATATTGGACTCAACATAGAGGCAAATGTCTTTTCATTAATAATATTATTGATTCATCAAAATTATCATTGGTACACATTAAAAGCTATTATATACGTATTACTATTAATAGCATTTTTATAAATATTGGTATAGTCCATATTTTTGTGTCTTCAAAACAATGCTGAAAACTTTGATTATATACTATTGATACATTTTTTAATAATGCATAGACGCCATCTTGGATATATAATGATTCTTTTGTTTCGACGCCATTTGCAATTAAACGTCATGTTTGTGTTATTAGTTTTAAGTGCGCATGCATTGGGTCATAACACCAAAATTGCACGCCATGAAAAATCATTATCGATACATCGAGCGCATTGCCCAATCGCCGAATACAGTTCAATTAATGATCTCTATACAAATACAATAATATTTATGATCATTGCATAGTAAAAAAAAATCATTATAATTTTTCAACGAGCGTTTAAAATGGTATATTTTATTTTTTAAATTAAATTCTCATTCTCGTCAAAAGATGTCCGTTAATTATTCATTTGGGAATAAATCACGCTGGCTGCGTGCGTATATAGGCGGAGCCGGTATTTTCACTCTCGTTGCTCTCATTTAGGTTATGGTACCCGGTGGCCTTAGTCCGAGTTAACCGGTCCGTAAGAATTCGCAAGGCCTTTCCTGGACCACACCTTCACCGGTCGATGAGCTTCTTACCATTGTCCGATCGATCCGATTGACAAACGATACATAAATTATTTCGGCTGCATTCACAAACAAGCCGCACTGAATTAATGAACGAAAATGCATCGCGCCGATTTCCAATATTCAAAATGATGCAATTGCTAGGCTGATCGCGTGCCCACACCCAACGTGAATAAATAAAATAATTCTATTCTCTTCGATTTTATTTTATTTTCATGGAAAATCAATAATTCATGGAATATTGGGTTGTATATAAATTTATTTACATATATTTCTTAAATTATAATACCCCGTTTGACTCATTTCGATCGTTTTACTTAAAATTATTTATGTACATTTTTTTTTAATTGTATTTTAAAAATTAACGCTTATCTCCCGGAGTAGTTGATGCTGTATGATCCGCTTCCGATATCGAAGTTTTTCACATTGGGATGTCCGTTGTAGCTGGAAAAGTATTGCTGTGGCTGTTGCGCGTATTGTTGTTGAGGCTGCTGCGCGTATTGTTCTTGAGGCTGTTTATAGTTTGAATACGTCTGTTGTGGCTGTATGAAGTTAGAGAATGTCTGCTGCGGTTGTTCGTAGTTTTGATAGACGGGCTGTTGGAATCTGGGGAATGTCTGCTGGAATCCGGATAGAGGCTGTTGGAATCCGGAAAATGAGCTCTTAGCCGGCTGCTGTTGGAATCCAGAAAATGAGCTTTTGGCCGGCTGCTGTTGGAATCCGGAGTACGTATTCTGTTCGGGTTCTTGATAAGCTGAATACGTCTGTTGAGCAGGCTCCTGATATTTGAACGAATGCTGGACTGGACGACGGGCAAGTGCTGCTTTCTGCGCAGGAAGACTGCTTTTATAAGCTTTCGTGTCGTAGATGCTAGGATCTTCTCTGTATTGACCGTCATCTTCTTCTCCGTCGGCGAGAGGACCTACTTTCACGTCATTGGATAGTGTTGGTGGTGGCACATTGATACCGCTGCCTAAAATTAATACAAAAAAAAATCAGGTCGTTGTGGGGGATTGCATGAATAATTAAAATCGCCTACATCTATGTATTTTTTTAATTAAGACATCAATGCCGATCGATTATTATTTAAATTTTAATCTAGTTTTGCTTGAAACGTCTGCAAACATGACTGACATCTTTGAATCTCGCGTAAAAGTATTATGAATAAATCGTTTCGATTAAATAATAGCTGGCTGAAAAGGAACCGCGTTGATAGCATGTATACATAATGTTGCCAGAAATAAAAAATAAAAATAATAATTTCGCGGGATGTATAAGTAATTGTCATATTTTTTTTGTTGCCTTGGTAGAATTGTGCATGACGTATCTTGACATTAAATTTTAAGCGTATTTAATTAATATTATTTATAAAAATATATTGTAGGGTTGAGTTTTTCTTTGTGTGCAAATTTCCATCGCGTTCGTTTTTCGTTTTGTCCGCCGTCAGGAATCAAGTTTGTTGTCAACTGGTATTAATGGTACGAGAAAATATTCCAAGGTCAATTTGTCAGTTTGTTGGCATTTTGTTCTTAAACCCGAGACCCGCTCCAATTCGAAGAATGCGCATAACATTAAAAAAATGCGTCAGATTAATTAACAAGCACGTTGATAGACTTTCAAAATGTGTTCATGATTTAATCAATGGAAAAAGCTAAGGTCGCGAGATAATTGGATCGGCCAATTCGATGATTCAATCGATTCTTTTCATCGGCGGAGTTTCGCAATCGAGCGCGTAATCAAGGAAGTGCACTATGAGCTTTTATGAAATAGCAAATAATCGACTCTAGAGCGTAGGACTTGTAGAATGCAACGTTGCGAAATGTATTTTGAACGCAATCGAAATGTACATAATGAGTCTTACCGGAAGGCTCGAAGCCTCTGTTCTTGCTGGCGCCGTATTCGACTTCTCTCAAATTTCCGGAGTCGTCGACGTAGCCGTACTTTCCCTGGACGCTGCCGTCGGGATACTTGGTCTCGATCTTGAAGGAGCCATCTCCGTTCTCGTATCCGAAGCTATAAGAACCGTCGTCGTTCTGTTTGCTGATCTGTTTCAAGATCGGTACCGGATCGGGCAACTTCTGCTGTTGGGCGTGGACAATGCAGAATAATCCAGCTACAAGAATCTGCAAAAAAAATAAGTTATTTTTAATGCTGCTGCGGAATTTATGCAATTATGCAATACGATCTTGTATCAATCAACATGCCCCTTCACTATATATATAAATACATACAAGTATTCCGAAACAGCAATGAAATCAGTACTAAATTAAAAACATTCTCATATAATGAGAGTTCGCAGAGCAAGTGATATTATGCAATATTTGGCGACATCAGAAATATGTAACACGCTCCATTTATTACGTAACGATGAATACATTTTAAAAACTGGAGTAATTGGATTTCTATATTGTATTTACACCTGCGGTTGAACATCTGGTTGTTGAACCAAAAAAACATACGACTAAAACATACGGAAACGGTTTCAAAAACAATTCAAAATATGTCATCGTTAATCATTTACATAAAAAAATTCAAGGTTTAAAAAAATGATCGATTATGGAAACCGTCCGATTAATATGTGTTAAGCGTTGTCGATTACTTTCTAAATGTTTAATCACTCGGATGTCACTTAATTGCTCACCAGTGTCGTCTTCATTTCGATTTCTTTCGGCACTTGTCGTAACAATCACGAATTCGATGCTCCAAGTGTTTTGGAAAACTTTTGATGCCGAGCTCGAGTGACCAGCGTGCCTTGTAAACCCAAACAGCCTTCTGGTCTACGTTTGAAGCCTTATTTATAACAGAGGTAAGGAAGTATTGATACAATATCAATCTGAGGAGCGGTACCCAACCTTTTTGTGTCGGAATCACACTCAAAAACCACCTGTCGCTTTTTTGAAAATCGATACACATTCTAATACTGCGCATCTGATTGAACTAATAATAAAAACTAATATTTAAATATCAAATGTGGCAATTTTTTAATTGAAAATGTCAACAAAATTAAAACACCTATTCAAATTGTGATAATTCATATTGTTGCTTGACTTATGTTATCGAAAAAAATAGAATTCTTCGTCAATATATTATGACATTTTTTTTAAATGGATTATTCTAAGAATAAAAACAATCACGTGCACGTTTCACTCGCACTCGGCACATCGTACCGAATGCGAGCGAGAAAAAACATCGCGCTCGTGGTAACAGATGTAAATATTGTTGTTTTTATTTCTATTTCGCAATTACATATAATAAAGGACAATGATTATTTATAATATTTATTATTTAGACCTTTTTAAATAAATACAAAATGTAGGATTTATATTAAAAGAGTTATACGAGAAAAAATAAAAGCTTGGGGTACGCAATAGATCCCATCGACACGGCTAATAACGGCGTGTAATGCGTGATATTATTTATTTACAGATTAAAGAATAACGTATAAATTTAATAGAATATTTTATTTTGTTTATACGTCTAATTTAATAAGTTGGAGCTCAAATTTTCGTCTTATTCGCTCATTAATTGAGATCGCGTTGCAGTAGTTTGCTGTATCTCAACCAGTCCGTTTGTTGTCTCGCTCTATTATGCTAAAAGACTTTAAGGCGTTACAAAAGAATCTTCATCTACAAGTGCCTTGTCATAAATTTAACGATTTTGGTAGGCTGGAATAAATCTGGACCTCCCTATCTAGTTTAGTTATGAATATTGTGAAACCACGGCAGTTTTTTTGTTGCCAACATCAGTTTTTTTTTTTTTTCTCCATGATTGTTTGCAAAAGACGATACTTTGGTCCATGATGTGACCAAGGTACTTAATTTTCGAGTTTTTACGATGTCCATAAGCTCACGCTCCTTGAGAAGAAGTTAGTATTATCGACTCGAATCTTCAACATTCATCGGTAGCACCACATTTCAAACGCTTCCGGTCGGTGATTGTTCGCTACAAGACTCTAGTTCAATCTAACTTGTTTTAGTCATACCAGCTCTCGAAGTACTGATTATAAAGTGTCCCTCGAGATCCAACCTTATTCTCTACTCGTCACCCATCAGAAGATCGCGTAACTACACTAGACGTATAAAACGAGCCGAGCTAAAAAGTAGATGGATATATTCTCATATCGATCGGCAATGAGACTTGAAGCATATGCTTCTAGCACCACATCACGAAGGCATCTTAATGGTTTATATATCCACTAAATAGATTCTAGTTCTTTTACAACTCTCTACTTTTACAACTAACAACTCACTAAATATAATATTTACGTGAGTTTGCTCTACTTAACCAATGACATATCGATATTCTTTTTAAAATTACCCAGTAAATGGGTTAATCAGTCACCTGCAGAGTATCCTGCTGCTCAAGATCTTGTAGGGTGACGTTTACCCATCGTTTTCAATGTCTTCATCTTCTGCTACGTCCTACGAGCTGTCATTCGCAGATCACTCCCTTTATTTCTCCGGCATACGTGTCCATATAAGTAGAGTCTGCTCTCTGCGATATTGTCTTGAATTTATATCACCATCAAGATCCTTTGTATGTGCTTGTTTTAGATCTTAAGAATGAAAACCGTTAAAATCGAATACAGCTAATCAAACTCATCATTAATTTGTATATAATAATTATGATATTCTAACCCTTGCTGTCCAAATATGAACCTAAGTATTTAAATGATAAAATCTTTAAACGTGCTTCTATCTATTTGATATCCTGAAAAATCAAAGTGCATTTAGAAGAATAAATAAATCAAAGGATTTTAGATTTATTATTTTTTCTAGTTTTACTTCAAGTTTGATTACATTAATATTACTCCAGGTCTAGAAATAGTGCCTAGCAGCATATTAATAAGAACGGAATTAGTCATGAGCCCTGATGCAGATTTACTTTAATCGAATTTCTGCGACCTCCCCTCTGATACGGGTATTTGTTGTACGAGACTTGTCCACATAGTAAGTTTCCCTTGCGCCATTTACAGAAACAAAACATAATTTATTAAAAATATTTATTGCAGCAAATACAGCAAGTTTTCAGGTATTTATCAACATATTCGCCACTGGAATTGAAACAGTTGTCATATCGTGAGACCATTTGTCATACCGTGGAACTGTGTAACAGTAATTTCCGCCTCTCTGTCATTCTCAAAACGCTGACGCTGATTCCTTGAGGTGTAGGAAAATATGAGAATTAATGGAAGCTAGGTCCGGGCTGTAGAATGGATGATTGTAGACCTGAAAATTGTCTGCACCAGCGAAGTACCACCCACTTGCTCATGACGTTAGGCCCATAGACAGCTAACGATGAACTTCAATCGGGGCTATGCTGTGTATATTCAAAATCTTCATCTTTGACCGCAATTCACAGTCTAGTTAGAATAAGAGTCTTCATCTTCAACAGCTGCAACGATGCTACTGGAGAACGCACTATAGGGTTTAGTAGCTACGAGCGTACATCTCTTTGTGCATTTTTTTCATCGAGGCTTTATATGGTTGTGTTATGTAATTTTGCTAAACGTTTCTTCAGGACCTTTTAATACTTGAAAATGTCTTCAATCTTCAACGATTTCAGCGATACACAAAGCAGCTACGAGGCTACAGTCCATATCTGATTTGATCTATTTCGATCAGTTTTTGTCAGATCATTCGAAGAGGTAAAGAATCACGACAAGCACTTTGTAGACAGTCATTCTACATTATAATATATTGAAAAGTGAAAGAGTCCAAAGAAGGACAGTCACCTACGTTTTAGTGCAAGGTGATGTCTACGCCTCTCCGCCTGTCTTACAACCCACCACTGACGTCATCAATACTTCTCAGTACAGATGAAGTGTATTTATGATGGGATGGATTCATTTTGACACCTTCATCAGTCACTCTTTCTGTGGACGACCGGTTGATTACCGCTGGATATTATAGATTCATTATCATTCGGGCCGCAGGACCCTGCCCACAAAAGACACGCATTGCAGACTGCACCTTGCGTCGATTTCGACTGGTTCCGGTGTGATCTAACATCGCATTAATATGCGGACGATAGAATAACGTTTCATTGTCCGAGCCACATACGATACGTTTCGTTGTGTAAACACTAATAGTATATCAGAGCATGACAATGGCTGATCTTTGATTTCTCCAATTTTAGAGCCGTGATGGAGATTTGGGTGAGATATGAGCCTATGCCACCATACATATTCATTATGTTTTTAATTCTATCCTGCTAATATAGTCGCAATAAACACATAATTTTTAATTTAACATCATGATTTTTCATAATTTCTATCCTCATTGCACCTGTTTTCAAAAATTAACCGGTTTAACTCGTTCAATTTTTGACATCGATAAAACTAACCTAATAAAATCATATTTGGCGTTTTAATATATAATTATGTTTAATATGCTTATATAATAATTGATATATTTGTGTATGACATTAATACTTAATAATAATCTCTTAATATTTTATTTTTTTATAAAATATCGTCGGAAATATTTCATCACTCGACAATATAAGATTATGTTGCAATTCGATCGTAAACGGATGCGTTTTTTTGTTAAGCAACGATACCTAAACAAGTATTTTTTTATACATGAAATTCAATCTAAAATGATATAAGTATTTATTTACAAAAAAAAATCAATATTTTTGAAAATAAGGCCGTGATTTTAATCCTTTAACAGCTAAACAACGATATATCGTTGTTTTCTACTGTATCATTGTAATAAAACTAGATTGTTATAATTAAATTCTATATTTTCACTCAATATGATTACGTGGTCATTGTACAGTTAAACCCCGACTAACACTAAAATCGGGACCGTGTAATTTGGAGTCGTATAATTGGGGGAGTGAA
>JAGXCT010031286.1:0-14571 GCA_022495035.1 Philopotamus ludificatus
GTAGTTGTTTTACGAGACTGTTGGCAAGGAGATCCAACTTCCATATACGTGTATTGATTTTTTAAAATTGTGTTATCAAAAAATGGAATACGTTAATCTTCTAAAACACTCATATATTTTTTAGGAATTTAAAATTTTATTATAGAAAATTAAAATGCTCGTTGCGTCGGTGAGACTGATTCTTTCCTCGTCACTAATGCTGCTTAATAAATCTAAAATTAAAGACAGCCTAAAAGTTTGTGGGGTCTGTGCCCGAAAAAGATATTGCCGATCAGGAACGCCCTCTCCAAAAACACCATCGGCAGACTGTAAAGTGGTATCGGTACAAGAAAGAACCGTGCAAACCCCATCTATGCCCTGATTTTCTAGCAAAGGTTTAATGCTATTCACAATCATAGCGTTTGTGAATAAAGGTCTAACCGCATCATGCGTCACCACAATATCTCCCTGCTTAACCCCAAAATGTTCCTTAATAAAGGTAAGGCCTTCAAGGAGCGATCCTTGGCGATCAAGCCCTCCGGCAATAATAGAAATACTATTCTGTTCTTTTAATATGGGTTTTAGAATACTCAAGCTATAAGCATACCATTCGGAAGGAATAACGATAATAATGCGATCAAAAACGCCACTTCTAATAAATTTGTTAAGTGTGATGATAAGGATAGGGTCGCCCTGCAAGCTGAGAAACTGCTTTGGAAGCCCTTTTCTACCAATCTCTGGCCAACTCCAGAAGCCAATATACCATAGATCTTCATTATAAGTCCTTATGGAGATGGCGGAATTGAACCCGCGTCCTAAAATGAATCATAAAAAAGTCCTACACCTATAGAGACATGTTAGGTTTTAAGCCTAATACAAACAAATCACAAAATGTATTAAACCGAGAGCTGGTAGGACCTCTAAGAGGCTCAGTCTTAGAGAAACTTTCCTTTGTGCCGTTTACCTGTTTTATCTAAGTTTTAAACAAAGAAACAAAAAAAACTTAGACAACAGTCTCTAAAAAGAGATCTTATTCACTTTCACTGCTAATTAAGCAGCGGCAAGTTCGAAAGAGTCAGAGTGTGCGTTTGCAATTAAGTTTGTCGTTTTTTAACGGGAACTACCCCGAGGTGCACTTTAGTACCCTTCAATTTCAGTCGAAGCCTTGACATCCCCGTGGGTTAAATTTAAACTAAGTATTCCAAAGAAACAAATTTTATAAAGCCCGTAGCCTCTAAAAAGCTTTGCAGCTCTTCGATTGATAGTGTTTCATTAATATCTAGCAACAAACTATTTTGGTTCACTAGAGCAGACTTAATTTCTACTCTACCTTTTAATAACGATATAACCTGATTGATTTCTTCCTCATCTTCGAAATCTTGAACTATTATTTTGATTTTATAATTACTGCTCATTAAGTTTCACTCCTTTTAGTCTAAGAGAATTAAATACAACAATCACAGAGCTGAGAGCCATGCTCAAAGCCGCCCACATAGGGTTAAAGTGGGTTAAACCTATGAGGTAAAACCCCCCCATCGCAAAAGGAACCATCAGTAAATTGTAAAAAAAGGCCCAGAAAAGATTTTGTTTAATGATATTCTGACTCTTTTTTAAAAAATCTAAAAAAGAGGGGAGCTCGCCCAGCTTATCATAATGCATCACAACCGATGCGGATTGAAGAGAAATATCGCTCCCTTGAGAAATACAAATGCTCATATTAGCCTGCTTGAGAGCTAAACTATCATTGAGTCCATCCCCAACCATGAGAACGATTTCTCTTGCTTCTTGATAGGACTTTACTCGCTCGACCTTATCAAAAGGACTTAACCTTCCTTCATAGTTCTTAATATGGAGTTTTTCCGCAATATTAGCAACCGTTTGAGGGTGATCTCCACTTAAAAGGCTAATCGCTTTTCCTTGTCTTTCAAGCCGCCTCACAACTTTAATTGCACTTTTATGGAGACTTTGATGAATCATAAAATACCCCATCAGCCGTCCTCCCAACTCCGCATAAAGGATACTTTCTCCATTTAAGAGGAGGCTTTCTATCTTAGTCCTATGGCGATTGCTTAAAGATTCCGTATTGATTAAGCCATCATTTCCTATTTTTAAAGGCTGGTCTAAAATAGTCCCCCCGATGCCCTGAGCTGAATATACACTAAACCCTTCTACAGGAAAGAGTTTTTCTATGCCTTGGAGAGAGTTATCTGTTTGCTCTAAAATAAAATTAATTAAGGATTGAGCAAAAGGGTGTTTAGAACAGAGTTCTAAAGCAAGAATCTTTCCTAGTATGACTTCCCTCTCTTCAGAGCTGTCGAGTAGAACAAAGTCACGTACTTGAGGAATGTTTGATGTGAGCGTGCCTGTTTTATCAAAAATAATACGATTAATAAGGGTAGCTGCTTCAAAAACACTGGGATCTGTAATTAAAAATCCACGTTTTGCACTCCCAAAGATAGAGATGGTTGCAGCAAGAGGAGTCGCTAGCCCGAGAACACAAGGACAGGCAACAACTAAAACGGTGATGCAGATCTCCAATGCTCTCTGAAAAGAAAGGCCCATGCTGAGCCAAAATAGGAAAGCAGTAATGCTACATATAAAGATAAAGGGGATGAAATAAAAAGCAATTTTATCAACCAATAACATAAGCTTTGATTTATCTCCCTCAATATCAGAAAGTATCTTAATCATTTGAGAAAAAGTTGTTTCATCCCCGATTTTTTCAACTCTCATCGTAAAGCTCGAATTGGTATTATGCGTGCCCTGATAAACTTTATCGCCCTGTTTTTTATAAATGGGCTGACTCTCGCCGGTAAAAGAGGATTCATCAATCTCCCCCTCCCCTTTGACAACAATCCCATCAGTAGAAATTTGATCCCCAGGTCTGATGACTAGTAAATCTCCTACTTTAATAGCGCTGAGTAGAATTTCCTCAATAGTTCCATCCTCTAAAAGATGGGCAGCACTTTGTGGCCTCTTTTTTAAGAGATCAAAAAGCGTTTGGCTTGCCAGCCTTTTTCCATGTGTTTCGATATACTTCCCAAGCATGATAAATACCATAATTCCAGTTGATGCATCAAAAAAAAACATCAACGGCTGTGGTGGGAGTATTTGTGTGAGGGATAGGTTAAAAAGCTTATACAAACTATAAAAAAATCCAATTAGGCTACCCATACTAATTAAAGAATACATATTGGGCTTTAATTTCCATAAGGCCTTAAGACCCTGTTCTAACATATCTCTAGCAAAATATAGCACAAAAGAACAAAGAATTGCCTGTAGTGCCCCATCAATTAAGGTTGATACGATGGGGCTTACGCCTATTTTTTGTAAGAAAGAGAACCCCAGTCCAAAAAAGGAAAGCATCATAATCATAAGAAAACACGTAAAACTGACTATCGTTCTTCTTTTTTTTTGAAATATTTCTTTATCTAAAGAATCGAGTTTTTCTAAGTCTAGGTCTTTAACGGCACTGGCACGATATCCTAGGTGGGCAATATGGCTTTGAATACTCTGAAAATCGATAAAATGAGAGTTAAACGTAACGGCTCCAATCTTAGTCACGAGAGAAAGGTCAAAGGAGGTTATCCCCTCTAAGGAATGAATTCCTTTTATCACCCGTTGGCGGCAGTTTTCACAACTCATGCCCTCTACTATAAAAGTCTGTGTTATCATTGAGACCATACTCTCCTCTGGTTTTTATAGAATATTTTATCGGTTCCTGTGAGCGAATAAAAGTAGCTAAAAATCAAATATTATTTATAGATATGATATACTAATTTAACTACTAGGACTATTTTAATACGAATAAATCTTGGAAGGAGGGTGTTTATCTGAAATAAAAGTCAGTGGATTCCCAGTGACTTTTTCCTCAGCGGATTCTTGACAGGGAATCAAAAAAAGGTTGAGTGGATATAAAACTAAGAAAAATGTGTCACACCCAAATAACAACGTGTTGTCCAAAAATTAGGGACACTGTCTACAAATTCTCTTAAGGAGGTTTCTTCAAACTTAGATCTGATTGTTCTATCCAACATCGCGCCTAAGTTCATCGTGAGGCAGCTAGAAGAGCTTGGGCAAGCATGTGTTTCAGTTTTACTGGAACAGTTAGTGGGGTCGATTCCGCCCTGCAAGGCTAATAAAACTTCGTATAAATTAATTTCATCCGGAGTGGCCTTTAATTTATACCCACCTCTTGGGCCTCTTATAGAAGATACTAAATTATGGGATCTTAATGTGATAACAATTTGCTCTAAATATTTGGGAGATAAATTTTGCTCTTGTGCAAATTGTTTAATTTGTACAAGGGACTTTCCATATTGACGTGTTAACTCTGCCATTAAAAGAAGACCATAGCGTGCTTTACTTGATATTTTCAAAACCAACTCCCTGTAGGGCTGATTATAAAGATAATTCTAAAATTATCGAAAACACAATAAAATTTTACGTGTATAAAAAATATATCTCAAATGACATAATATCAACATATAATGGAATAAGAGTTGCTTAATATAGCATAAAATATGTTATTTTTTAATTAAAATGAACTTAAGGAGTTTTTTTATGTTCACATTATCTTCGTTCCAAGGTTTGCCATTTGAACACTTTTTTGATCACTTTAATGGGGAGCTTTTTAGACAAGAAGCACTATTTAAGGATTCATCTTTATTAAATGTTTATGAAAGTAAATCCACTTTTATGCTGATTATGCAGTCCGTTGGCCTTAAAAAAGATGAAATCGATATTCATTGTGATGGGAGGTCTATTGTGATAGAGTGTAAGCGCAATTTGAACTTCAAAGCATACGGTGAGGGAACAAAAATCATCTTTAATGAAATCGAGGAAGTGGAATCCATTAGGAGACAAATTACCCTTCCAAGCCAAGTCAAAGAAGAGGTCAATGCGACCTATAAAAATGGATTACTCACAATCATCTTAACTAAGCTCGACAAAAATGAGCCTTTAAAAATTAGTGTTGACTAAAGGAGCCCCTAATGAAGAAAACAATACCAAAATCAACCATTCTTGAAACCCAACAACAATTTATTATCTATGTGAAACTCCCAGGTGTGTCTAAGGAGTCCTTAGACATAAAGGTTGAAGAAGATATGCTTTCCATCTGTGTCTCACCAAAAATTTCTATCGAAGAAAAATTTAAAAATATCCATAGAGAATTCTTGGACGATCAAGAATATTCACGGCAATTCGTTTTAACCAATAAAATAGATAAAGAATCGATACATGCTCGCTTTGAAGAAGGGATTTTAAAAATCACTCTGGACAAGTCCCTAGAAACTCAGTCCAGAAAGATACAAGTTCATTAATAGTGTGGAGCCCCACTTAGCTTAGTTTAATAAACTTCGATTTACTGCTCTACAGTGCTTGAAGCAGACTAATCACCGAAGTTAAGACGATATCTTCAACACTAGCTCCTCTAGAAAGGTCATTATAAGGCTTAGCTAGCCCTTGCATAATAGGACCATAAGCCTTCATTTGACCTAGTCGTTCTGCAATTTTATACCCAATATTTCCAGCATTAAGTGTGGGGAAGATCAAACAATTAGCTCGGCCAGCAATATCAGACCCCGGAGCCTTTTTCTTTCCTACAGCCTCTATCAAAGCAGCATCGAACTGTAGTTCCCCATCAAACTTAAAGTCAACATTACGAGTTCTTAATATTTCTACGGCTTGCTGAACAATAACCACACTCTCATCGGAGGCACTCCCCTTTGTAGAGAAAGAAAGTAGCGCCGCCAAGGGCTCTTTTCCCGTAAGTGCTCTAAACGTTTCTGCTGTAGAAGTGGCGATATCAGCCAGCTGTTCTGGGGTAGGGGATGGAAGAACGGCACAATCTCCAAAAATCATTCCACCATCGCTGCCAAATTGATCTAAATGCCCCTCCATGAAAAAAGAGCCCGAAACGGTCCTCACACCAGGCTTAGTTCCAACCACTTGAATGGCTGCACGAATCACATCTCCACTTGTATGATGAGCGCCAGATACAACAGCATCTGTATCTCCAAGGTCCAGCATCAAAGAGCTATAAACTAGAACATTATCCATCATTTGTTGAGCTTGTTCAAGAGTCATTCCCTTTCGCTCTCTCTTTCTAAAAAGGTGTTCTGCGTAACTGGAAGTTCTCGGGTCCATAGCAGGATCAATAACATTAATTTTTTCTAGTGACACTCCCAGCTCTTTAGCCCTACTCCAAATAATATCTTGAGGACCTATTAATTGTAACTCTCGCACTAAGTTTTCTCTTATTAAGATATCAGCAGCTAAATAGATTCGATCATCCATATATTCAGGGAGAGTGAGAACTCTTGGATTTATTCTCACTTTTTCTTTCCAAACTCTTTCTATACTCACTCTCTACTCCTTATTTAGCCGATGATAATCACCTACCATGCGACACTTTTATTTTCTCATTAGGCTTATTCGCTTAAGATCTTTATATAAAAATATATTTTATTTCATAATTTTACAAATATTTTGTGATGTCGAATAATCATTGTATATTTTATCCTACGTTCTACTAAGTAATTTGTTAATAAGATGGAGGCTATGTGTCCCGTAGTTGCGATGTTTGTGGAAAACACACTGTATTTGGTAATAAAGTTTCTCACTCCCATAGAAAAACAAGAAGAAAATGGTTTCCTAATCTACTTTCTATAAGAACTCTAGAGTCAGGTCAAGTGATTAAAAAAACTGTCTGTACCAAGTGCCTAAAATCAGATAAAGTAGTCAAAGTAGTTTAAAGCTTTTTAAACTCTGTCCGATACTTGCTTTAGTTGAAAATAGTGAGATTTTATGGAAATAGATAATAAAGATAATATAGATATTGATGATATCTTTTCTAAGACTGCAAAATCCAATAGTTCTCTACTGAATGAAGCGGAAAAACCCTCAAGATCATCAGACTACGTTGGAATGCTTAAAAGTGTTTCTCTAAACGTTTCTGTTATTTTGGGAACAACTGAGGTAGCCCTAGAAAAGGTTTTATCTCTTAACCCAAAATCTATTTTAGAACTTGATCGGAATTCTTCCGATGATGTTGATATTTATGTTAATGATAGGCTTTTAGCCAAAGGTCAAATTGTCTCAATCGAGGGAGAATACGCCGTCCGTATTACAGATATCCTAGAACGCCCAAAACAAGATGACTATCTAGAAAAAGTCGATGAGGATGAATAGGCTAAGTATGATCCCCGCACAATTTACAAAAGAACAAATCCTTAAAGATTCTGTTCGATTAATCCAATATCTGGATGAAAAAAAATCTTTAAACCCCGTTGCTTTGGATGTATCTTCACGTATTCCATTTGCAGATACCTTTATCATTGCTTCTGGGCAGTCTTTTATACACCTTCAGAGCTTAGAATTTGCTGTTAAAGAATTTTTAGAACAATATGGGTATAAAAAAACGAATCCTCGAAACTCTATGTCTGAAAACCCTTGGATCGTCCTTGATTTTTCGGATATTGTGGTCCATCTTTTCACTCAAGATGCGAGAGAATTTTATGGGCTGGAAAAAATTTGGAAAGACGTTCCACAAACCACTCTCTCCACTTTAGACCAATGGACTCTATAAATGAAATCCCCTTCTTGGTTAGCCTCTAAGAAACGATTATGGCTTTCCTTACTCAAAGAGAATAACCTTAAAGGGGCTTTTTTTTTTCACCCTATCGACCTCTTCTATCTTACTGGAGAGCCCTTAGGACATATGGCCTACCTCTCTAGCGAAGCTGAAATCACCCTTTTTACCCGAAGAAATCAAGATAGGCTTATTGCCTCCCATAATATTCAAGTTGTTGCCTATAAAAGCTTTAAACAAGTTGTAGAATATATTTCTTCCTCTCAGGAAGATCGATTCGGTTTTATTTTGGAGTCAACTCCGACATCTTTATACTTAAACCTCATTAAAGCTTTAGGGATAGATCAATGCCAGGCCGTGGATATCAGCCTTGGGTTTAAATCTTTAGTTTCACTTAAATCCCCATTCGAAATTGAAGCTATAAAGAATGCTAACCTGATTATAAAAAAAGCGCTACGTCTCCTTAATTTATCGAATACTTTAGGAAAAAGTGAGCTCTCCGTCTCCCACTTATTGGATGGATTTCTTAAAGAACAAGGGTCTAAAACCGAAAGGTTCCGTTCTTTTTACCATATTAATCATGGGACCATGGTTTTGACAGAAGAAAATATCCTAGCCCTTCCAACCGAAGAACTGACCTATGGAGGGACAGGAGTTTCATCGGCATTTAATACTGGCCCTTCTTTTAAACTAATAAGAGAAAATAAACCTTTTATTGTCGATATTGTCGCAAGTTTTGAAGGATTTCATAGCGATGTTACACGTACTTTTGTGATTGGCAACCCTTCAGAATGTTTTATTCGTCGATATAAAGATCTCCTCCTTATTCTCGCTACTATTGAAGAAATGTTGCTGCCTGGGGCCCTTTGTTCAGATATATACCATGCTACTATTCGTTTTGTCGAAAAATTGGGCTATGGGAAGCATTTTATGGGTTTGCCTCATAATTGTGTGAGTTTTATTGGGCATGGGGTCGGAGTATTTGTCGATGAGTTTCCCGTGATCGCTCCTAAAGTCAATATTCCTCTCCAAGAAAACATGGTTCTTGCTATCGAACCTAAGCTTTATTTCGAAGATGGGGATAGTATGGGAGTAGAAAACACCTACCTGATTACAAAAAATAAAGCCATTTCTCTCATTGATATGGACAATAACTTTATTGTGTTAAATTAAAAATGTTTAATCCACAAAAATTTCGAGAACTCACCACTATTCAACGTCTAAAAAAACTGGCTTTTTACTTGAGAGATACTTTGCTTAAGCGTAGATCAAATATTGACTACCATCAAGCAATCCGATGGCTCAATGAAAATGAGGCCTACCGTTTTCCTCTCCCCGCTAGTGATTCGGAACTGAAAACATTGTATGGAGAAATTATTAAGCGAGTCACTCTCTTAGACCCCTATCAAGAAACAGTGATGTTCGATAAAATAGGGGAAGAAAGAAAGATTTTACCTATCATTGTTTTATTAGACAATATCAGATCTCCATTTAATGTGGGCGCATTTTTCCGAACATCCGAAGCCCTTGGAGTAAAGGAGCTATGGCTTTTAGGGGTGAGTCCTCATCCGAGCTCAAACTCTAAAGTCGAGAGGACGGCTAAGGGAGCCATCATCCCCTACCGGACTTTTGTCTCGGTAGAAGATCTTGCGGCACAGATAAATTACTCAGAATTTCAGTGGATTGGGATAGAAAAAACGAATCATTCTCAAGACCTAAAACAATTTTCCATCAATTCTAACGACAAGGCTCTTGTTCTTATCTTTGGCAATGAAGAGTTTGGAATTTCTAAAGAGGTTTTAAGTCTCTGTCAAAAAGTTTACCATATTCCTCTCTTAGGCCTTAAAAATTCGATCAATGTATCTGTCGCTATGGGGATCGCCCTCCATTCTATCTCACAAAAATTCAATGTTAATGACGCGCCTTAAAGGAAAGAAAAATAGGCACCCCAATTAATTTATAATGGGTATAAATAGATTTAGTCAAAAACTTTTCATAAGATGCCACAATAATAGTAGGATTATTCACAAAAAACTCAAAGTGCGGGGGTTTTGAGTTGATTTGAACACCATAAAACACTTTAAGATCCCCAAGCTTCGAAAAAGGTGGCTTAGCCTTAATCAGGTTTTTGAGGAAAAGAGTAATTTCTCTTGGAGTGATGCGCTTGGAGTAATTATTGAATACTTGCATGATGGTCTCTAAGAGGTGCTTAATCGATTTTTGGGTCTTGACAGAAAATGGAACAATCGGCATAAAAGAGGCGAGTTGCAATTGATGCTTGAAGCGTTCTAAAATCATTTTTTGATCTTTAACATCGTATTCTTTCTCAATTAAATCCCACTTATTAAGGCCAATAATAATGGCTTTTTTTTCTTTTATTGCGAGTTCTACGAGTTTTTTATCCTGCTCACTGACTTTCTCCTCAAAAGCATCTAAAATCAAAAGCAAAATATCCTGTTGCCTGATCGCCCATAATGCTTTTTTAATCGATTCTTTTTCGATGGTTTCGGTAATGCGGGGGCGGCGTCTAAATCCCGCCATATCCGAGAGCTCAATTGTCTTATTATTAAAAAGAAAAGATCCATTAAGGACATCCCTAGTGGTTCCTGCAACCGGAGAAACAATCGCTCGTTCTCTCCCTATTAATAAATTAAAAAGGCTTGATTTTCCAACATTAGGCTTACCTAACAACCCACACTTGATCGAGATTTCCGTTTCAAGTTCCTCCACTTCTGTAGAGGAGAGGTCATCCGAATCGAGATGATCTCTATCCGACAAAGCTATCTGGTTACTAGGATTGAGCATTTCTTCTATTTTTTCTCTGAGATCACCAATGCCACGCTTATGCGCACAAGAAATAAAACAGACAGGTTTAAGTCCTAAGGAATAATATTCATAGGCCTGCTCTTCCATTTCATCATTATCTACTTTATTGATGACAAGAATAGTGTGATGGGTGTGCTGCTTGCGGATTTTTTGAAGTAATACAAAATCATCGTCGGTCACACCCGTTTTAAAGTCCAAGACAAATAAAACAACACTTGCTTGATCCAAGGCATTGTAGGCGAACCTAATTGTGTCATCAATAAAATCATGTTTGATTTGCTGGCTAATTCCACCTGTATCCAAAAGAAGTGCGTTTAAATTGCCCGTTTCGAACTCTAAAGAGCCATGAACCACATCTCTTGTAACACCGGCATCAGAGGCCACCAAGGATTTTCTTTTACCTAATAGTACGTTAAACAGGGAGGATTTCCCAACATTAGGTTTTCCGATAACAACAATATGTTGCTGGGAATTTTGATTTTCTTTATTTTGAGACTGAGAGTTTGTCATAATTGTTACTTCCATAATACGAATAATAATTCTTCTTTTCTTAAGAAGAGACCAATCAAATCTCCTTGACTGGTAAAATCTATCTCTAGAGGTTTATAATAACCAAATTTAAAATCTACACTTTTTCTTAGTGTGAGCTCCCCCTTTGAAGAATAGAGCTCCAAAATATGCTGATTGATGCTCGGGGTATATGAGAGAAAATAAAGCCCTCCTTCGCTGGTGACAAAATAGATCTGCGAACTGATATTTTTGATATTAAAACTATCGACTATACTATAATCGCTCCCGATCAGAAACACCTTTTTAGAAATAATTTGGAATTGTTCCTTTTTATCAAAAGTGTTAAGAACAACAAAAGCTTGTCTTGTATTAGGATTGGGGTAAATATCTTCGATTTTATAGAAATACCGAGAATTGTTATCATTAATTTCCTGCGCTTTAAGCGCGTGATACATTTTAGATTCTTCAAAAAAGAGCATATTTTTTCCATAGTTAGTATACAATCGAACTAAGATGCGTCCATCTTTAACATACTTAACCCACATGGTATTATTTTCTTTATTAAAGAAAAAACTCAAAATTTTGATATCCCCTTTAAAGTTAGGGTTGTCTCTGCCCTCTTCTCCGATACGGTAAAGAAATTCCCCAGCACTGGAAAATTTAAGAATTTCTACCTCAAGGGTCTGTTTTTGATTATTTTTGTTTTGCGCTAATAAAGCATTGATAATGCTATTATTATGGGGCAGGTTTTGCATGATGTCTGTTAAGCTCTCCTGCTTGGGCGGCTCATCGGGAAAAGAAGAATTTATTTTTTTATCTAAATTCAAAGGTTGACTGGTCTTTTTTTGATAAATATGTTCCACATAAAGGTTATTTTCAAAATCAACAGCAATTGCACCAATTTGGTTAAAGAGACGGTATGTTGTAATTTTTTGAACGATAGGATCAGGGAATTTTTCAGCTTCTGAATTCTTTATCTCTGTCTTTGTAGAGTGTGGGCTACTCCTTACTTTAATATTACCGACCAATTGATCGATCTCAGGCTGCCAACGAGAAGAATTAGCCGCTTCTATAGGAGGCTTAACCTCTCCAATTTCCAGAAAAATCTCATTTTGGCGATTGAGACCAATAATTCTTTTTTGAATATTATCTGCTACATAAAGAGCATCCCCTGTATGATAGTAGCGAATTTTCGTATCAATGGCTAAGTGATTTTCACCAACTTTAATTCCGGCATCAGATGCCTTGAGAGAATTCATAATATGTTCTTGCATCAAGGATATTTTGGTACAAGAAGCCCCAATTACAGCACAGATGATAAAAAATCCAGTCATTTTTCTCACGATAAAGTCTCTCTATTTTTAAGCGCATTCGAAAGACTCATAAAATCAACAAATTCAATTTCACTGCCAAAAGGAAGCCCCCTCGCTAGACGGCTCACTTTAATTCCATAGGGATCGAGTTGCTTAGCAATGTAGTAGGCCGTTGAGTCGCCCTCAAGATCCAAACTGGTAGCCATGATAACCTCTTTAATACCTTCCGTTTGAACCCTTGAAATAAGCTCCTTAATTTTAATTTGATCAGGCCCTACTCCTTCTAATGGGGAGAGTTTTCCTTGCAGAATATGGTATAACCCATGATAATCTCCCATATCTTCAAAAATCATTTGATCTTTAAAAGATTCTAGCACACAAATGATACTAGGGTCTCTGAATGAAGAGGTGCAAATATCACAAAGTCCTTCATTCTCAGTAAAACTAAAACACCGAGGACAATGCCTTAATTCTTGGTGAAGTTGGGTTAAAGTGAGGGAAAAATTTTCCACATAATCTACTTCAGAGTAAATTAGAAAAAATGCAATTCTTTCCGCACTTTTAGATCCTATCCCTGGAATTTTTTTTAAATTTTCGATTAATCGATGAACTACCGCAGGATAGGATTTCATTAAAAAAGGCCGTCCAAGGGAAGATTTAATCCTCCTGTCTCATTTTTCACCATATTCTGAATTTTTTCTCGTACAATTTCATGCGCATTATTGAATGCAGCAATGATCGTCTCTTGAAGTAAAATTCTATTTTCTATAGAAAGAAAACTAGGTTCTATATGACATTTGACTATTTTATACTGCCCGTTTACAACAACCCGAACAGCCCCCCCGCCAGCAATGCCTTCTGCACTAAGCAAGGAGATTTTTTCTTTTAAGGCTTCTACTTTTCCCCCCATCTGTGAGGAAAAATTCTTCGCCATATTCATCAGAGATGCTAAATCAATATTTTCCATGAGTTCCTCTAACTAAAATCCAATTCTATTTCTTGACCATTAAAGGAGTTTTTAAGCACTTCATTTTTCTGATCCTTAGAAATTAAGCCAGCATTTTGAACAAAAGCTTCTAATTCTTTAATTTTGAAATAATGCTTGTTAAAATATACTAATAATTGATCCCTAAGGCCCTCTTGAATATGAAAAGAATCTTTATATTGATGCGTTAAAAACTCAATTTTTAACACTTGTTCGTCATCGCTTAAAGAAACATGATGAATATCCGCTAAAATAGTTTGCCACTTAGGATTTTTAAGCGCTTTTTTAAATTCCCATAAGAGTTGTGCAGGTTCTTCTCTCTTCACAGGTTGCGCTCTAGACCCAAGAGGCTCGCTAGAAATACTATGATCGATCTCAATCTTTGAGGGGGCTTCTTCATCCTCTTTAAAAAAATCTCTAGTATTTTCCATATCATCTTTATTCGGCTCTACAGAATTAATAGAAGAGGGGGCCTGCTTTAGAGCTGAATCCTTCTCGCTTAATTGAGTCATTATGGGGATTACTGGATCTAAGTGAACGCTGGGTCTTTGAATAGGCCTAGGCTCTTCTCTCGCCATCTGAGACCGATTTTTCTCCGCTGCTTTTGGCTCATCCTTAACACCCCTAGACTCTAGATTTTCAAGCCTCTTCACTAAATCTGCCAAGTGGATGAAAGTCCGATAGGAGAGCATCTCAATAAAAGTAGATTCTACATAAAAAATCTCATTCGTGGTTTCCTTGAGATCTTTATACAAAGTCATCAACATTTGAACCAGCTGATGGCATTGATAGAGAGAAAAAGAAGGGGCTCGCCGCTCTAGCTCCGAGAGAAATGAGGGAGGATAGTCTAAAAAACTCTGCGCTTCATGTTTAATTAAAATAAGCGCTCGAAAATGTGTCACTAGTTCTACCACAAAAAAAGAAAAATCACTCCCCTGACTATAAAGGTTCCTTATAAATTCGGTCATTTTAAACATATCTTCTTGAATCAAAATATCTAATAAGGCAAGAAAGAGCTCATCCTTAGAAACACCTAAAATTTCTCTCACTTTACTTTGAGTAATATTTCCTTCACTAAATATAATCGTTTGGTCGAGAATAGATTGTGAGTCGCGCATAGACCCGTCCGCAGCCTTAGCGATCAAAGAGAGCGCTTCTGGTTCAAAATGAACGTTATATTCTCTTAAAATAGAGGCAAGATGTTCAGTAATTTGATGAAGAGTGATCCTCTTAAAGTAAAACTGCTGACAACGTGAACGTATGGTGGCTTTTACTTTATGAATTTCGGTTGTCGCAAAAATAAAAACAACATGTTGAGGGGGTTCTTCTAGGGTTTTTAGGATGGCATTAAAAGCTTCGGTGGT